>CM032332.1:26620511-26807210 GCA_019022515.1 Quercus aquifolioides | reverse complement strand
CTAGACTTTTGGTATTAGATATGGTGTAGGAAGAAAGATGGCTATAGGTTTACTATGGGATGGATGTGTATATATTGCTTAGAGAATTTGACATGCTAAAAACGAATTTTCCTAATTGAAATTTCGATACCTCTATACATCTTGATATTTTCTTTCAACTTTATTTTCGTATCAGATCAGTTGCTAATCAATGCTCCTACTTAATGACATTCTCACAAGTTTCTAAGCAACTTCTATGGTTGAGGTCCTATCTTGCATGGACTCAGGTATTCTAGTACATGAACGTGTCAAGGACTGTATGGAATGTTCGAAACTGATGGAGCTATATTCTTTCCGATATGCTAGGGTGAAACCCAGGGTCAAGGTAACATAGGTAAAGGGTAAGAGTAATATTACATCTATATTATTTTCTCAACAATTTCACAGCAGTATTATAGTATATACTTCATATTATATATTTCATTTATTATATAATAAAATTTGTGCGTTACAGCTATATATAGTTTTGTTAAGTAGATGTCCTCACTTTTTATTCTTATATTTCTTTTTCATTTTTTCACTTTTTTTTTTCATAGAGTACAATCTAAGTACATTAAATTTATGAACATGATTTACCAAAATATATGTTTTCTATTATCAAAATGTTTTAAAAAGTTTAAAAAATATTAGTTTGATTAAGATTCTATTAATAAATTTTTTTAAAAAAAAATTAAAGGAAATTTCATTGTTTATTTTAAATTATTTGATCAACACCATTTTTTTAATAAATAAATGTTAGGTCTCATATGTCATGCTTGTGCTATGTGGTTCAACAGAAGTACTCCATGTCATTTGACATGCTCAATTTGACATGCTTTCTTTATGTGGTGAACTATAACTATATTAAAAATTATAAATTTAAAGTTTCAAGGGACTTAAAATGTTTCATTATTTATTTTAAAATATTTTAATAAATTTATTATATTTTTTTGTTTTGTTAAAAACTCCATCTTACATGATCTACTTTGGCCGCACAATTTAAATAAATATTGGTTCCTTTAATTTTCCTATCAAGGACAAAATTTAGTTACAAAATTAGTTGTAACTTAAGGCTACAACCTTACTCAATAAAATAAATATTACTACATATTTTGAAAATCTAACCGTTGAATTGTATGTTCTTTATGCCTTAATACACATGTAAAATTTTGTATCAATCATATTATTTACTATATAATCTATAAGTTTATATTTTATACATAATTGAAAATTACAAAAACTTGCAATTTTTGCAATTTAAACAATTTATTGATGACATAACTATTGATCTTTAATTTTCTATAAATTTTGCAAACATTATGGATATAAGAAGAAAATATAATCTAATAGTGGATTTGTCAAAATTCACCTCTAATAAAAAGATATTGAGTAACATTATAGCTTTAGACTACAACTAATTTTGTAGCTAAACTTTGTCATTTTAGTTTTCAATATTAATTATATTTTCGAAATATTTTCTTTAGTGTGTGCATAGATATTTTATTAGGTCTCGACTATGTTTAGAGTAATATAAGCCAAGAATAGAAGAATAGCCTACTCAATTACAGTTAGGCTATAAATTTGGAGTCATGATCGACAATCAAAATACCAATCCTGATCTTAAAATTTTACAATTTTATGGTCTCAAGAAGCCAAAGCTTTTATGATCCTACTTAAATATTGAATTATGAAGATACCTAGCTATAAACGTCCAATTTAGATTTGGAATCTAATAAAAGCTAATCCAATTTCTTATGATCTTAACAGTCCAAAGATTGAATGGTTTGTCATTTGAGAGAGAGAGAAGATTTGAAGGTATAATGGCTATTTAAATGGTTTATAACTTTTGGGTGAGCCAAAATTAGTTGGAAGAGTTAGAGTAACTATCTTCAGCAATATTGGGGGCCAATATAAATTGGAAGAGATATAGTTGATGCATAATGTTGTAAAACTTAATTAGTAGTTTTAAGTATTCTATAGAGTTAGCTACATTGTAATAGTTTATAAATTTATACGAACCATATGATTGTCTTATGATATAAATTTAAAGAACCTCACATGCAGATGGGATCTCATTTTGACAACTTTGATTTAAGTGAGGAAAAAAAGTAAGCATAAAACCAGTACTGTGCAACCAAGATGAGGAACAATTTCTATGTAAAAAAAGGAAATTGCGAAATGAGCTAGTTGAGGAGACTTTGGCGAATAAAGATTTTAATTTTCAAGTCTTACTTTTCTAATTATTTTTCTATTGGAGAAATCATTGGCACATAAGTAATATAAATAGATGAACAGTCAGATGAGCAAGACTTTAAACACCGTAAGCAGTTGGTAGCTAGTGAAATTTTTAATAATTTAATATTTATTATAACAATTTCATAGGTGTTTTGAGAATAAGAGAAATTCCAGAAAAAATTTACTTCAAATAGTTATGAACTTGCATGGTTGCTACGTACGTTGTCAAGCCATGCATATCACACTGATTAACCTATAGTACGTAACTTTGGCACATAGAGCATGCAATCGATGGATAGGCATGTTGATGCTACAACATGGTAATTTATACCTCAGTCGTTACACTTGATACCATCACAAAGAGTAATGTTACATATACAAAAAAATTTACAATATTTTTTTTTAAGTCGGCAAGTTTTTGTTAGTTTTCATTTAAGTTCACTATCAACATCACATTTTTACTTATTATTAATGATCTACCGCATTAGTAGTTGTGAAAAATTCTATCAAATTTTTTGAGTCTATAGCCTCCAATCATAAATAACCGTATCAATTTAAAATTGGATGATAGTAGAATTTATAATACCTCCTAGTATCAATCAGTGAAATAAATTATCAAATATCGATTGCATATGCCTCTACTGATACAGGAAAATTATAGAGAAGATTAGTGAGTGGTTCATGAATGTTTACCTTAACTTCGGAAGCAGGATTCATCAGCCGATGATGTTCCTCTTTTAGTTTCTTGTATCTTTCAATAACAGACTTCATGCTGATGAAATAATTAGTCATTAGATCATCATCATTAACTTACTTAGCACAAAAGAAGCTGTGTTGCAAAATTATTAATGGAGAGAGAGAGAGAGAGAGAGAGAATATTAGAAAGAGAAATAAGGTGTGTTTTTCCATCACTTTAGCTTTTGGTTGTATCTCTGTGCAACACCATCACCATCACCATCATTATAATTTTATTTATTTTTATTACAATTTAAAAATAAAAATAAAAAGTGATAAAAGGTGTACATGAGCTAAACAATCATAAATTCAAACCAATTCCATCTAATTTCCATATATTAAAAAAACAATTATTGGATTTCGCCTAAAGACATCGCAATTGAGCAAACTTTATCGATCGATGGTGATATGAAGAGTTAAAAAAGAATTCTTGTAATATAAGCATTTACCGTAGGGTGCACAAAATAAAGTGCAAACATTGCGTTGATAAAATCAAACAACCTCAAATGAGAAATCACGAAAATGTTACAATTAATCAACCACAATTGGTGTAAAGTTGTAATTTACAACTATGTGTTTTATTGGTTTTTATTCCGTACCAAATTTGATTGTAATTTTATTTAATCTCTTGTACTCTGTATTTATTGTGAGATTTATTTGTAAGGGTTGTGTGATAGAGAGAGAGAGTGTGAAGACTCAAGCAATTGAAGACTGAAGAGTTTTTCGCGGGTAGCTCGCGACTTAGCATCCCGCGAAGTGATCCATGTGACCTGCACATGCTGGAATGCGAAGAGTCAGGACAGAATGGAGGCAGCTGTGTTTCGCGAGTAGCTCGCGGGTAAGGTCTTTCCACGAGACACCCACGAAACATTCTGTTTTGCTAGACTGTCATTTCTGATACACACTTTCTGTGCCTACACTATTTATATCCACATTACTCACAAATGTTGATGAGTGCTTCTGAGAGAAAACCCTAGCCACAAACCTTGAGAGTTAGAGATTGTTATATCTACATTTCTCTACACAATTGCTTGTGGATTTTTCTCAACTCCTACCTCTCATTTCCATACCATTGAGAGGTTGATAGCTCAAACACTTACCACACCCTTTCAGAGTGTCAAGTGAGGTTTTGGTGCTGCTAGGAAGTATTGGAAGAAGCCAAGGATGACAGATGCAACATGGAGCTTGTTACGGGATCCGGAGAGTTAGACAAGACACGGTTTCGAGAAGCCTTGTTAAAGTAGGAGCTTGGAGGGCTTAGGTACATCGGGTAGATTAGGCTTAGAGGGTCTCTTGCTAACCCATGTATCCAATTGATTATCTAGTAGATCGATTACCACTTGAAGGGCAGCGGAGAGGTTTTTCGCCGAGTTCTTCGATTTCCTCTTCGATAACACATCGGCGTGTTATCTTGTGTTTGCATCTCTCTTCCCTGCTCTTTTACATTCCATTTTACTGCTGTGTTGTTATGATTATAGATTAGAGTAGCTTGTTTATTTATCCCCTCGCATTTACACTATTCCGCACTTAGTATTAAGTTAGTATAAAATCAATTGAGCCGTAACTTTAATTTGGGGGTCTAAACAACTCTTGTGTTTTCAACACATTTTCGAGCTTTCAATTGGTAAATCATAATCTAATAGTCAATCAAAATAGATATTGGAAGAAATGACTCATAAAATCTGAAACTCATAAAAATCTTTATAGAAATGTGGTCATATTTTGCATAAAAGACATTTAACATGCTAATAACATGATTAATATTTCATAATTTTAGCATGATTATAATGCTATTAGTACAAAGAAACCAATTTAATCAAGGCTAAAGTTGTTAAAAAATACAAATATTAAATTAATAACTTTGCAAAAAAGCATTCAACAAGTACCACCATTAGAATATTTGAAGAAACTAATTTAAATTATCACCATAGGCTACAAGATACATTGGGCCAGCCTTGATTACATTGGTTACGTGGTGGCTCATCACCATAACCATATGCCAAATACAATTACATAAAATTTTCATAAAAGTTCATAACCATATGTAGACATAATTACACAAAAATTTTATGAAGGTTCCCGAACACATTCATTCACCTCACGAGGGTGGATGCATTGCTCAAACCACAGGTCAAATAGCTTATGACAATGTTTTTCACAACTGATACAACAATACAAGTTTTCAGTGCACCGATACATATTTTAATGAGTAGCTACACTTTCATCTACTAATAAATTTTTCAACAATTGATGTCAGCAATCATCACCAACCATTGTCGTCTACTATTACTAACATCTTGTGTGTTGTAGCTTGTTTATGTTTTACATTCAAAATTTGGAGGATGTTAAAGATATTATGACCTAAGAGGACTAAATTCGATATAAGCTCATACAGTTGTAGAGCAAGTAAAGTAATTATAATCTTACTTATAATGTATGAACAACAGTCCAAAGTTATCTTAGGGTAGCTACTGTATGCACTCTATATTGTTGTGGACAATAGTTTCATTATAACACAACAATTCACGTGGGAAAGATGTACCCACCGATTTTTTTTTTTTTTAACATGAACATATATAGACCATCAAACTGAACTATGATAACTCTATTTTTTTTTCTTCTCTTTTTCTTTTTTTTCTTTTTATTTTTCTTTCTATTACTATGTATTACAACAACAATTCTATCAGGATATTAGAGACAAGTATCAGCTTTTCTTTTTTAACAAAGTATTTCAACTTGAATATGGAAACAATAATTCTTCCCTCCTTTTTTCTTTTCCATTAATATACGGTGGTTGAGTTCACTTTTGCATTTTTACTATTGTTTTCTAACTCCATTTTGTATATGTACTACTAGATAATAATACCACAACTTAAATTTTGTTTCCTACCATATCCCAGAATTTTACTCTACAAAGGTTCACAATCTATTAAAACTACATTTTTTTTTTTATTTTATATATCGCACTATGTCTTATAAATGTTAGAAGGCCTAGCCAAAAGATAATTAATATTCATCTCCAAAATAAAAATATGTACCATTGGTTAAAATCCTAACGTTGGATAATTACAAAACCTAAAGGAATTACACTTACACAGTTGGTTAGGCATCACGCCTCATAAAGAGAAGGTCACTAATTCAAATCTATCATTTTCTCTTTGTAAAATCAAAATGAAGCGAGTTCAAAATGATCTTTTATATAAGTCCTGAAATTATTTTCGAAGTTTTTTGGAACTGTTAGTACTGAAGGGTGATCAGTTCAAAATAGACACATGCATGTTTTGTTAGGTTTTAATGCGATGGTGTTTGTGTCACACTACTGAAAATGATACCAAGGAATTCTAGCAAATCTGACGTAAACCTGTCTAGCCTTGACTGAAAGGCCATGCTTACACTACGTTTAGCTAGCGTTGCAAAACGACCAAAATGAATCTTTTAGTTGACGTTAGGGCATCAGTAATATGAAATAGTTTGTGTGCATGCAGTGTTATTCGGTAAGCAAACACACCATTGATAGCTATCCTTATCCCTGCTATGGCGATCCCAAACAATATTCTAAAACTTCCATACATGTATCAATGGACCATCA
Source organism: Quercus aquifolioides (assembly GCA_019022515.1). Lineage (NCBI taxonomy): Eukaryota > Viridiplantae > Streptophyta > Magnoliopsida > Fagales > Fagaceae > Quercus > Quercus aquifolioides. Next base: position 26,800,633 of record CM032332.1, on the reverse strand, counting down.
ATATAAGTCGAAATATGTATCTTCAACTGGATACTACTGATAATTACTTCCTTAATCAGTAGAATGAATGAAACTTCTAACCATGCATGTTGATGCTATTTGCCAAACAACTAATTAGATATTCCATGCTTGAGTGAAAGGTAGTGAGAACTTTAAATAATTCTACCTTTACACATGATAGTTGATCATTCTTACTATAACTAGTTATTTGGTTTTCTACTAGCGATTTTAACCATAATCTCAGCTCTATTTATTGGGTTGAACAAGATATGACTCATTTGAAATTAATTAAACAAACGATTCACAAAACTAATAAAATTTTATATATATATTCCCCGAGCAACAAAGGAGAGAGAGGGATTCGAACCTTCGATAGTTCTTTGTTTTGAACTATACCAATTTTCAAGCCCGGAGCTATCAACCACTCAGCCACCTCTTATGATTAAATTAAATTATCTTTACAAGTTTACCACTATCCTCTGTAATCATTGCTGACAGGCATTGCTTCCTCTCTTTTTCATGGTCAGACTAATACTGTTCTCCCTCCCAACTTTTATATCCTTATAAATGTTAATAATAAAAAAATTATATTTTTTGAAATTTAATATATTATGTATGATGTCGAGGGATATCATGTTATAACAAAAGAATATGTGACTTATTTAGGAAGGGACAACAAATATGACTGGGTTTAACATCCTCATCAGAACTGTTCTTCCAAATGGATACTAGAGAAAATATTCTATCGTTTGTTTGAAACTAATGGAAATTTGGATGAGGAAAATGAAACAAAATTGATGTAAGACAAATATATATGAATTATTGATATATATTTCTAAAATTTTATGGAATAGTGTTTTATTTTCTTGTTTTATAGAGTTTTAGAAGTATTTTAGTCAAAACTTTCGTTCTAAAATGGTAGAGAATATTTTTTGAATTAAGATTTTTTTTAAAGAAGAGTTTATAATATTTTTGCTATTTTTAAGCCAAATCTTGCCCCTACCATAAATTAGGGTTCCTTTAGGGTTTTCTAACTTCTCTAGGGTTTTTGTCAAGTTTTTCTATGTAAATTTATGGTTGTAGCCCCTAGACATGAAGACTACTTATTTTCAGAGAGGATTTATCGAAAAAAGAAATTTATTGATTTTAGTGTTCTCATTATATATATTCTAAATTTTCTTTAGGGATTTAAATAATTCTCTTAAAGAATTTAGGGTTTTTTAGACGTGTTCTATTTCATGTAACCATCCCATTGCATCACTTGGTAGAGCCTTGTCCTTTTTCTAATATGATGGTTAACGGATGAGACAGTAGCAATTCTAATTATAGCAAACTCGTACAAGAAGTTTTTACAATGGGCAAATCCTTCATTTTCAATGTGGCGCCAACAATTCAAATATGACACCCGACAAGCCATGCATACGTGACGTGTGCCAACCACTCACCAATCTCTTTGTAAGGAAGAGAACATCAGAGATGGGCTCGAATTGTGAAAGAAATTATCAATACTATTCACAAATGCATTTCTAAATACAACAAAATTTTAATCTTTGATAGAATAATGTATAAGAGGGATTTCATTTATTGGATTCTTGATTTGGATGATTATTTTAATTTTTGAGAAATCATTATTGAAGTAAATTAGTGAGTCAATTTGGCACTAGAGGCCAATTTGGTACCAGTTTATATAAATATGAATTTGATAAATTTTATGTACAAGCTGGTATAACTTAATTTTTCTACAATACATTTTAGAAAAATATCAGTGTTGGTTTAATGGCTAGTATGTTATATTTCCCCGATATAGCCGATGCTAGTACGGTGTTAACTTTCCTAAACCAAACCATTTCTCTTTCTTGCGCAAAAGAGAAAATAAATTGAACCCACAAATCCTGGCTCTAGTTGTCTAGCAAGACTGCAATCAGTTTGATTGGAGGTTGGACCATGAACTCCAGCTTTGGTGAGACCACGAATGGTGCCATCTAGTCCGTTTTTCTCTACCCTAGTTCTCTCTTCCTCTCTCCTCTAAAACGTTTGCAATTGTCTTTAGCAATTGTTTTGGCCCATGTCACATGACTATAACATCATTTCAACAAATAGCTAACTAACAAAAGTACCAATTTGGCACACGTGTAAATTTTAGGTACTGAATTGCCTAAAATAAACTTTTAAGAGGTGTTATGGCCACTACCTCAAAGTTCAAAGGGTGTTAAAGCATTTTTTTCAAGAAAAATATTTTGATGAGATTGGGAGGCCACTAAGGAAGATCAATTCAATTAGAAGGTTCCTGTCCCACAATCCATATAATGCAATTTATGATTCTTTACAAGAATGGGAAGTGTGGAAAGATGAATTTAAGATCTTATAGAGAAGGAAAATTCACATCAAATGAATTTATAGAATTTTGTGAAACAAATAAGAGTCTTCGCTCTCTAGAACAATCCCTAGGTCACAAAAAATTGACATAACAAAAAGAAAGTGTTGCTCCATTCTTACCATGTCTAGAAGCATGCATGTTAAAGTGCAAGGAAATGCCTAAAGAACTTTGGGCTAAAGTTGTTGACTATGCAATCCATTTGTCCAACTATTGTCTCACAATGAGTAGTGTACAAAGAAAAACCACACAACAACTTTGGAGCAAAAAGAAGCTCACAATTTCCCACTTATGTGTATTTGGAAGTATTATATATGTACATGAACTAGATAAAGAGAGGTCCAAACTAATTAACGAAAGTGAGAAGTATGTGTTCATTGGATATAATTCAATCTCTAAGGGCTAAAAGCTCTATAATCTCTATGATCCAAGCACTGGAATAGTCATTTTCAGTTGCAATGTGAGAATTGATGAAAAAATTTATATCAAATTGGAGTACCTAAGAAGAAGATAAGTTTGAATTCTTTCTTCCACTTGAAAAAGAAGAATATGTGGAGAAAGTTTCAAAAATAGTTTGTCACACCACCTTCATGACCAACACCTCCCGTTCATGAAAGCCCATCCTAATAATCATCACTACATGGTGTTCTAGTGAAAGACTAAGGATTAAGAAGTCTCCAATATCTCTTTGATTCAACAGAGAATATAGACAATCTAGTCCTCTCCTATCTGTTTAGTGATAGGGAACCTACAATCTTTAAAAAAGCAATACAAAACAAGAAATAGAGAAACGTTATGGACGAGTAGGTCAAGGTAATAAAGAAGGACGAAGGTTGAGATCTAGAAACTCTTCTATATGGAAAACTGGCAATTGCAATGAAATGTGTGTACAAGATGAAGAAGAATAAAACAAAAGAGGCGAATATATAGAATAAGATTGGTAGTTGAAGGATATAACTGGATCTAAATTGTTGAATATGATGAGGTATTCACTCCAGTTACTCGTTAGGAAACTATACAAACAATAATTTGTGGGCTATAGCGATAGCGATTGGGCTGAAGATATAGACGAAAGAAAGAGTACAATTAGCTTCGTATTCTACATAAACAAAATTGACACTTTTCACTAGCAAAGTTGGGTATGTTTCAACTAATTCTCATGTTTTTGACATGTTATTTTGACTTAGAATTTTATTAAAGGAGTTGCATATACTGCAAGTAGAAGCTATAAATAGATTTGTGGACAATAAAAATCACTAACTCTTGGAAAGAATCCTGTCCTTTCATGACAAAGCAAACACTTCGATGCGGGCTATCATTTGTCGAGAGTGCATCACTGGATGGAAGTTCAACTTGAGTTCATAAAGTCACATAATCATCCATAAGAGAGAAGCTCAACTAGAATTCGTGAAGTCACATAATCAAGTGTCAAATATATTCACCAATCCACTCAAGTACAATGCTTTTTACAAGTTACGAGCCTTACTTAGAGTGATAAAATAAAATGAAAAAAGTTTAAGGAGGATGTTAGAAGTTAACTTATTTTATTTAAACTTTCATTTATTGCATGAGTTTTGTATATTAAATAAAATTTTAACGAATAGAACTTTTTTTTTTTTTTTTTTTTTTATATACAAGATAGAATTATATTCTAGCCTAATCTAAGTGTATATGTATGTAAAGCTCCCCCCTAGAGACTTGAATCCTGGCCCTTGCCCTCCATACTCACAAACACTTATACTTGTGAAGTGACCATCACACCAATAGTATGCGGTGATTAACGAAGTTATGTGTAGAAATTACAAAGTGACATGTTTATATAATAAATGTAGTTGAAGTTAAAGATTGCATGTATATATACCTATACATTCGTTCATTTAAAACCAAGAAAAAAAAAAGAGAGAGAAAGAGAAATAAAATAGAGTTCTCTTCCTCTTCCACTCCTCTCTATCTTCTTTTAAGTGTGTGAGTCTCATTTGCAACAAAAGTGTGAGTCTCTTCTATTGTGAGTGGTGTATGAGTGTTTGAGAGTATACGAGTGTGTGAAGGTCCACAAACTTTCAACATGCAATTTTAATTATAGTGCAGTCACTAAGCTGGAACCTGATCCAGAGTTGTATGGTTTCTTGTTCCAACTTCCAACAACTGAAAATTTAGCATCATACTACATGATGAACCCGAAATCAAACCTAAGATACTCATCAATGTCAATAAAGGTCTGAATAGGGTTTTTATATATAGGGGATTAGTCATTTCCATCTATAGCCAAAAGTAGTGAAGCCGCTCAAATGAGGAAAAACAAAATTGGTTTTAAAAGTAGAAGAAGACCATGGATGCTTTAACAAGTAACCTGCGCAATAAACTAAATACAATAAGCATGCACGTTCCCAAATGCGCGTGCATGGCTGCACCAGCAAACCTTGGTCCGGCGACTCCGGTGTGTATATATATAAAGATGTCAAGTTATGGCCCACAAAAATTTTAAAGCTCCTAAACTTTTAAATACGTGAGACTTCTCGTACAGATACAAAGAATCAGAGACATTTTCAAATGAAATATTCAACTAATAATAGATTTTGGTATGACTAATTTTTTTTTTTCCTGAGATGGAATCCACTTATTGTTCTAGCAAGTGTAACGTATATATAAATATATGATAACTATTGAATAAGAGATAGAGAGGAATGAATGGGAGGAGAAAAGGTATTGAGAATTTAGTCAAATGAATAATTGTCTATGCTAATATGGCAAGGAGTAAAAGGAATTTCTTAAAAAGATCCTATACTTAGTTTCTAAACAAAGTTAATTGAATCTAGCAATTCATAATACATATTTAAAAATAAGTGTAATATTTCATTCTCATGATTCGTATTCTTAAGAACATATTGTGAATATTCTTATTATGGGGTATCAAAATTATTGTTTATATGACTTGAAATAGACTTCATTTATTGGAAAATGATTAACTAAGACTTAAAAAAAAAAAAAAAAACCTTCTAAAAAAAAAAAAGACTTAAAAAAAAAAAAAATAGTGTCAATTATAAGGTCATACATAATAATACTAGTAAACATGGAACCTCTTCTCTGCCCTTGATTCCTTTCTTCCTTCTTTTTTATTTTTGGGTAAAAATTGAACTCTTTTTTTTAGGGGAATCCATCATGTTTTGGAGGAATATTTATATAGTATTTTCATTGACCATAAAGTTAAGAAACTTGAGTACCATCTTCTTTGGCTAGCTAGGAACTTTATACCTGAAACAGTACATTCTTCACCAAATCAATGACTCATGAAATCTAATCATAAGTTTCTTCACCAAAAAGATGTAAACATGTGTAATTTCATTGACGAGCACTTTAGTCACATCCACTCCAATAGACGGTGACATATTAGTACTGCTAAACAGTACACCACCCCCCATCATTAGCAATCATTGCCAATAGTACTGAAGCGATTTGTGTAGGTTACAAAAAGCCTAAAACATGCCGGGTTGACTAAGACTCTGAGACTAGGAGGGAGGTCAATAATGTTAGAGGGACCAGGGGCTCGTATCATAAATGAGTCAATGACTTGAATCTTCAAAAACGAAGTCATTTCTCGAAATTTGTTCTTCACATAGAACGATTTTCTTATATTTTTTTCACCAAACGCTGTAGAACTCGAAACATATTTCAGGTTTTCTTCAAGATTTAAATGGCTACAAACACATTACATATGGTTCAAAGTGGTTTTCCAGAAAATGTTAGCATAGATACGTGTAGTCTTTTTAAGAAGTGTAAGGAGTTAGGTAACAATATTTTATGTCAGTATAGTGCAATACAGATTGCAATCGATGTCCTTATTCAGATATATATAAACCTAAATAAAAAATTCACCTAGTACTGAAATTCATCCAAAAGCTATAGAGAACAGCACATATAATCCAATAGAAAATATACTTTCAATGAGGGAGAGATAATTAAGAGAGATTATCAAACCTAGTACTTGAATAATCATAGAGCCTGCCGGTGCTGGAGAAGATGATAAGCCCAACTTCAGCTTCGCAAAGGATAGAGAGCTCCTTGGCCTTCTTGAGCAAGCCATTTCTTCTCTTGGAGAAAGTCACTTGCCTGCTAGTCGAATCGTCAATCCTCTTAATGACAATCTTTCCTCTCCCCATTATCTCTTTGATTATCCCTTGCTCCCTTTCTGCTGGCTAGATTGACAAACACAATTACTCGTAAAATCATTGTGAAATTACTCAAAGCTAGCTAGATCCACTACAAATTCAATTACTAAACAAATTTTTTTTTCTAATTTTCTTTTTGTTGTTTAAAACATAAGAGAAAAAAAAAAGGGTACTTCGTAATTACACCTAGAAGAAGTATAAGAACAATAACAATATCCAAAGGGGGGGAAAAAAGGCAGAAAGGGTACAACCAAAAATAGAAGAACAACAAGGAACAAATTAGATCAAATTAAAATCCTATAGTATTCTCAAAAATAAAAATAATAATAATAATAATAAAAAATAAAAAAAGGGTTAAAATCCTATAAAAAGTAAGTGTGTAGAAATGGAAAAAGCTAGCAAAGAGAAGTGCAAGTAAAGCAAATTAAAGCATGAATGCATGTAGGAAAAAGCTTACTTGATTGAGGTATATGCTATAGTGGTAGAGAGGGAGAAAATAGAGAGGTTTGGGATGAAGAAATAGATAGATAGATGGTTTCTCTTTAGAGTGATAGATAGCTTTTTTCTAGGGGAATGCCAAACCAATGTTATTTTTTGGATTGAAATAGCAAGCACGGGGCTTATACTATGACAAAGAAAAGAGTTATTTAAACCAGACTCATTGGGTGGTCCTGTACGTGGTGTGCAATGTGCAGCACAACCCAAAACCGCCTTAGTGGGTTCCAAGGTGTGGGGCCATATTTCCCCCCAAGCCCCAGGACCACTGACCTCATTACCATAATTAACACCAAAAATGTTCACCCGCTCCGTGTCCCTCGTCATGGTCCCTGTTTTTTTTGTAATTGCTACTCATCCGTTGCGGGTGGGGGTGCCCTTTAACCATCACAGTCCCTATTAATCCAACTTATATTTATGAGAAAGTTTCTAAAAATTTGTATGCTTTTAACTAAGAGACAATGATGTTTCTTTAAAGAGTTGGATTTTTATTAAAGTTTTCCGTTAACGACAAGTAGAGACTATGTTTTTGAGCATATGAGAATATGGAAAGCAATAGAAATAAATAAACAAATACTTCTTTTAACTAATTCTTGCACGGCTCTTCAAAAAAAGTCTAATTAATTTTAATAAAAGATTCCTCCTAAACCATTGCCCAATGGGGCTCTAAATTTTTTTTCTAGGGTAGTTATTAATAAGCTTAAATTACACAAAATCTATTAACAGTAGAATTTGAAATCATTGACATCATTGTAAAAAAAAAAAAATGCAAATACAAAAGTAAAAGAGGACCGGTGAGAAATAAAGTGACAATTAAGAATGTTGATGTGAGTGCAATAAAGTAAAAGAGAGTCTGGACCATTGATAAAACAAGAAAAAAAAATGGAGAAAGAGAGAGAGAGAGAGAGAGAGAGAGGGAGAGAGGGGTAGAGAGCAATGGATGATTCATGCTGCAACTGCAAGCCAAGTTGTTGAGGAGAGTAGAATTGCTACGATCGCAAAGCTAAGGAAAGCAAAGCTGCTGACGTTGTTAAGGAGAACTCAAAATTACCGTATTTCTTTTGGAACTTTTTTCTTTTCTTTTTGGCAAAATGAAATTAGAGGTTATTTTTATGCAATGGATTGAACAAGTTATGAATTTGAATTATTAAGGGTAGTTATTTTTTTATTCTTTGAACGGACTTTTTGTTTTTGGTACTTTCTTTTTTAGGAAAATGAAATTAGAGATTATTTTAATGTAATGGGTTGAACAAGTTACGAATTGAATTATTAAGGGTTTTTATTTTTTGTTTTTGAATGGACTTTTTGTTGAATATTTTGTTCGTTTGTTGTTGTTTGGCCTAACCTTGTTGTTGTTTGGGCTATATTTATTGTTATTTGAGTTGATTTTTATTGTTGATATTTAAATTTTTAATTTTTAATTTTTTTATTGTTTAAGGGGATAAGGGTTATGTTGGGGGCCAAGCTTATTTTTTGAGAAATGTTACGTTCACAATAATTTCACGACAAAATCTTGATAGCAAGCTATTGTTAATGGATAAAAAATTAAAATCAATGGTGACCCCAATTTAAATCTAATAATAATTTACTACATAAGATTTGTTATAAATTTATAATGAAAATGTTATGGACATAACATTACTCTACTTTTGTCAAACGCAAATTATTAAGATTCTCAAGTTATAAGGGTGTTCAGTATTTTTTTTTATTTTTTTTATTTTTTTAAGGGTGGACAAAAGAAGTTTTAAAAATGATTATGTATATAAACTCCTTTTTTTTTGCAAGTATATTTATTTATTTATTTATTTATTTTGGAGCAAGTGAGGGGGACACATGTAATTAAAACCGCCACTGCCACTAAGAACCATTTTTTCAATATGGGAGGTATTAATTAAGAATTTAAGACCCTTTATTTTTAACTTAGTCTTTTAAGTTTGAGTAATATTAGATGCACAACAGTTTTCACAATAATTAAATTACAGTTATATTCATGTTGGTTTTTAACATGAGCCCATCATTGACAAGTTTATCATCACTTTATTATCTACTATTAATGACTTACTATTTAAAAATTTATGAAAATTTTTTGTAAAATTTGTAGTGTGAGTCATTGTGTGAGAGATTCAGAGTAGGGAGAGCGAGTGTCCAAAAAAAAAAGGAAGAAAGCGAATGGGGGAGAGTTGATTCCTTGTACTTTTCATGGGCGCGTGCTTGTTGCGTGTCACTATCCAATAAATTGTCCACTCGTTTGTTTCGATGAATTGGAGGGCTTTCTTTTCCTGTTTTTGGGGAACTATCTTTTAGTTCTGTATCTTTTTTTCTTTTTGGCTCAATAGTTTTGAGACCTAGCCTTTCTATAATTAGCAATTTGACACAAATATATGCAACCTTGCTAGGAGCCTAATTGAGCTAAACCAAAAAAAAAAAAAAAAAAAAGCAGCAGCTAACCAAAGACAGCTATGAGCCTTAGGTAACTAAGAGCATCTCCAGCAGAATAGCCAAATTTTTGTATTGTTTGACTAATGAACAGTGATATTTAGCTTTTGCCTACTCACTTTTTCAAATACACTTCTAACAGATTCTCTATCACATTCTCTATCTCATTTAAATATTATTTCTTCATTCATTCTTTATCATCATTTATTATTCCTATATTTATTCCCAACCATTATATTTTTTAATGAAAAGTGTTATATTTACAACATTTTTCGCAATACTTTCACAACAAAATTTATGTGAAAATTTGTTACTAGTTCTAATTTGAACTCACTGCTAAATTTTTTTTTTCCCCACCAATATTAACTAATAACAATTTGTTACTTAAAATTTACTATGAAAATATTGTGAAAATATTATAGTAAAATTTCTTAATTAGGATTTTTTATTTTATATATTATTTTTCTACCTTTCCTTTCATTTTCATCCACGTTTTTTTTTCCTTTTTTCTTTTTCTTCTTTTGCTCCTCCACACAAGACACACAGACCCTTTCTTTTTATTTTCTTTTTCACCTCACAAGAACATTCCAGCTCTTCACATCAGAGAAGAGAGAGAGAGAGAGAGCTTGGGCCTCCACCGCATGCCGCTCCAGCACTTCACCGCCGCTCCAGTCGCCGCGACAGCATCTCCACCGCCGCACCAGCCACCGCTCGTCGTCCTCCCCACCGATCGGCTTGGGTCAGATCGGCTTTTTTTTCTTTTTTTTTCATATTTTCTTGTTCTGATTCAATTTTATTTTAAGAATTGGATTTTGTTTTGTGTTTTGTGTTTGGATTAATTGTTTTGCTCATGAACAGGTCTCTTTTTTTTTTTTTTTTTTTTTTTTTTTTTTTTCTTTTTTTTTCCTGATTTCGTTTTGTTTGTGAGAAAAAAAGAAGCAACGGCTTAGGTTGTGGGCGTTGCTTCTTGGGTTGTGGGCGGAGAAGAACGGAGAGAAAAAAAGAAGTAACGGCAACAGAGTGAACGAGAGAATCAGAGGAAAAAAAAAAAAAAAAAAAGCAACGGAAAGAATGAGAAAGAAAAAGAAACCTGGAGGAGAGAGAAATAATTAATATAAAAAGGAGTGGGTGTAATATTTTATTCAAGAAATTTAATGGCTAATGAACAGTAGCCCATCAGATTTGTTGGGCTACTGTTCAAAAGCCAAAAAAAAAACTGGGAATGCCTAATCCGTTGGAGCTTGTTTTTTTGCTCACATTCTCTATTATGGCTAATATTTGGGAGATGCCTCTACTGCTGGAGATGCTCTAAGCTTGGGTCCTTTGCTCATAATGATGGTCTAACTTTCAAGCTTGAAATTGACAAGTCTAAAAGTTTGTTTCTACTCAACTTGGCTTAATAATTTGTTTTCATTCAATTTAGTTTGTTTACTAAATAAAATCAACTTGAGTTATATTATTTGTTTTTATCAATTTGATTTGGTCTAACACTAAATCCAAAAATAGGCTAGGTAGCTTAGGTTTATTTAGGTGTTACATTCTTTTTTCTTTTTCTCTCTAAAAATAATAATTTTTTCTCAACTCAAAACAAAAATAAGTGGTTTAAGATGGGGCCCATTTACAAAAGGACAATAATAGTAAATTTATTAAATAATCAGATTCTCACAATGTGTATAAACTTACATTTTAAGACAACTACTTATGAACTGTTCATTAAATAACACTCATATGTGACACATCTTAAATTAAAGAAATATATATTTATTAGACCATAATCGATCTTGTACATCTTTTTAGAAAAGGATATTCTTTTCCCAATGCCGTCATAAGGTTTTCATTTCCAATCAATTAGGAAACACTTGTAAATCAAATCTTTATCTCTTGTAGGCCTTTTCTTTTTCTCCTTTAAATCCATTTTCCTTGGTCGAATTTAAAGAGGTATATTGCCTTGCTAAACTATTTTTAATTGATCTAGGGAACTTTGAGCAATCAATGCTTTTTTCTCTTGCAATCTTAATCGATGGGTTTTGGTTTGGTTGCTAGTCAAAAAATTTGGTTGCCTTGCAAGTTGCAACCAAGAACACTCACAGATACACCATTGAATGAGTCCACTACTTAGTCGAAGATCTTGCTGGTAGGGGCTATCGTGATTAAACCATTATGAGAAAAAAAGTTTAATTCTTAATTATAAGGAGAACTTGTTTCATTAATAATAATAATAATAATAAAGTAGAGCATGATAGGAAGGTCTTGTTCATAGTACATAATAATAAATATTAATCAAAGATGTGATGGCCTGAAGTGCTAATTTTTCTTAACTCAGTGGAGGGCAAAGCTGAATGAGACAATCGTATAGAGCATAACTGTAAGATTTATGGTGAGCATAACTGTATAAGATGACTTTCTTTACTTTGAACATGATGTTCGTTAAGTTGGCTTTCTTCCTACATCCTTGTTTTTTTTTTTTTTTTTTTCTTTTTTTGAGAGGAAGGTAAGAAATTTTTATTAATACCGAATAAGGTCATTTTGGAATACATACTTCAAATTATGTGGAAGAGATTCCATCAATACATCTAAATCAGCAGATAGAACTACTCTTCTAGCAAGAGAACCGGCAAGATGCTATATATGTACTAATGTACTATATCATTTTGGTAGAGATGCTTTTGCTTTCCTAGAACAATGCAAATGAAGAAACACTATCTTAAGATGAAAGTATTTGAGAAAGCACAATAATCATTAATGTATCTTAAGATAATATAAGTTAAATTATTCATTTGATTCAATATTAGACTAAAGTATACTTTTAATTGTTAAAGTTTTGGGTTGTTTTTATTTTATTTATTTACTTTTCAAATTTTTTATTTTGACTATTTATGTTTGATTTTGTTTCATATATTAGCCCTTACCGTAAACTTTTTTAGTAATTTGACCATTAAATGCCCTTTATAGTTAACATGTCATAAAAATACTAGTTTTAAAATGCTATGAAATGCAAAATATATATATATATATATATTGTGGTAAAAAAAACATATTAAAAACGGTCAAATTAGTAAAGGAAATGAACAACATGGCTATTTATATGAGAAAATGGATCGATCAAGTGTAAATGATCAAAATGAAAGTTTTAACCACAAATTTTAAGGATTTAAGGACAAAAAACGTACTTTAGTCTCAATATTGCAATTGTGATAACCCGCTAGGTTTGAATTGGCCATCATTTTGTTCCATTGTAGCCAATTGTAGGTTGTTACTTGTAAGCATATAAGGACTGCATGAAAATGGTGGCCAACTTCAGATACGCATATATCTCAGACAAAAGCTACATATCAAGAAAGAAAGCAAAGAATCAAGCACTTCTGTTTCCCTCAATTTAATGGAGTCTAAGAATTCTCTCCTCTTGACAGAGAAAGTAATACGCGGAAAAGCCGATTACGTCATTGTCGTTGAATAATCAATGAAATGCATAACATATATCACTGCCCTCATTGTTTATTTTATTAATACGCTGGAGTTGAAAAAACCTACTGTGCCCCTATGATTTTATTGAAAGAAATGTAAAAATAAAAATCTTCTGATCGTGCTTCCACTAGACAATACTGTTCTATATATAATATACCATTTGTAGGATGTGGGTTGTTGAAGAAACACATATGAAGCAGAAGGATTCCATGTGAAGAGGGTAAAAATTAGAGGTGATGGATCCATGTAGAAGGATTTGACGGTGCTGGACAGATTTGCTCATATTAGACGGATCCTATGAGAACGGACATAGGGTGGACGGATCAAAGGACCATGTGGCGCTTAACTGATCATTATGTGGTCTCCAAGAAACCCTAAATGGAAACGACTTGCATCTCACGATAAACGCTAGTCTACAAAGTCCCAATCTGAATAGAATTCTAACATTATGAGGATTTTGGGAAATACGCGCATCAATGGAGATCTTCCCTCTAAGGAAAAGACTTGTTACGCAAGTCTTAGGAGTTTGGCTCTACACTACTATAAAAGCCCAAAGACCCTCAGAAAACAGGTACGCATAATTCCCCTAGCTCTGGCACTCTAGAGTTGTAGAAAGGTTTTTCTGACTTAACCTTCAGAGGGTCTTCGGCCGGTACCACACCGATACTCTCCTAGGGTTTTCTCTTTGTGTTGTGCAGGGATTGTTTCGAGCGTACGAGAACTGTATGGCTTACTGTTGATTTTTCGGCATCATCAGTTAGCGCCATCTGTGGGAATTTCGTGCAATTCGTAGGCCACACTATCGTTTCCTGGACAAAGAGTTGCATGGTGCTCACTCGCTCGATGGCAACCACCAACGACATTCAAGGAGATGAACCACCCACGACTGCCCTCGAGAGACAGGTTCAGACTCTCACCACTGCCGTGGAACGCCTCACCAAACAAAACCGCGACCTAGAGGAGCAGCTGCGCCAGAAAAACGCAGTATTGAATACCCAAAAGGAAGATCAAGAAGGAACTAGTGCTGAAAGAAGGAACCAGTACTGAAAGAAGGAACCAAGAGAAGCCGGAAGGCAGCAACGCACCAAGTAGGCAAGAACGACAAGATACTAGCCGTCCTTTCGACTTGGATATGGCTCCTCCTTAAATAGTCGTAGAGATGCAAATGATGAAGGAGCGGATGGAACTTATGATGAACACCCTTAGGAGACGAGTATCTAGTGACCTCGACGACCTGGTCCACCGAACCGACTCACCCTTCACCGCATCCGTCTCATCCTTTCCCCTCTCGCCAAAGTTTCGCATGCTGCAGGTGGAAAGCTATGACGAAACCAAGGACCCCTTAGATCACCTAGAATCTTTCAAGACCCTTATGCACCTTCAAGGGGTGCCCGACGAGATCATGTGCTGAGCCTTCCCAACCACGTTGAAGGGACCCGCAAGGATCTGGTTCAGCAGGTTAATGCCCAACTCCATCAGTACCTTCAAAGAATTGAGCGCCCAGTTTGCCTCACACTTCATCGGGGGACACAGGTACAAGAAGTCCACTACGTGCCTAATGAACATTAAGCAGCGAGAGGACGAGACGCTGAAGTCCTACATCACCCACTTCAATAAAGAAGCTCTCTCGATCGATGAAGCAGACGATAAGATCCTCGTAGCCGCCTTAACGAACGGACTACGAAAGGGTAAGTTCTCGTTCTCCCTATATAAGAACGACCCAAAAACTATGTCAGATGTGCTGTACAGGACAACCAAGTATATGAACGCAGAAGATGCATTACTGGCCCGAGAGGAGAAGCCCAAGAAGAGAGAAAGACAGGAGACATACGGCAGGACAGGGGACCGAAGAGGGCAAGGACCGAAAAACAACAGGAGGAAAGGCGCCCAAAACCTCACACAGGGAAATTCACGAGTTTCACCCCGCTTACCGCCCCAATCGACCAAGTCTTAATGCAGATCAAGGACGAAGGAGCCTTCACCTTTCCCGGCATGCTGAAGGGAGATCCTAATAAGAGGTCTAGGGACAAGTATTGTCAGTTCCACCATAATCACGGCCATGACACATCTAACTATTACGACCTAAAGCAACAAATAGAAGCCCTTATCCGACAAGGGAAGCTGTAGAGGTTCATCAGCAAGGAGAGGACGGATTAGCCATAGGAGCAAGCTCCTCGACTGGCGGCCATTACAGCCACTGGGTCATCCAAAAAGGCCAGGAAAACTTACCTAAGGACGGTCTAGAGCATCCAGTTGACAGGCTCCATACCAAAGATGACACAGATGGATAATCCCGTTATCGGGTTCTCAAAAGAAGATGCCCGGCATCTCCACCACCCGTATGACAATGCACTTGTAGTCAGCATATGAGTAGGAGATTACAATATGCACTGAATTCTGGTTGACAATGGTAGCTCGGCTGACATCCTTTACTATCCGGCATTCCAACAGATGATGATTGATAGAGAACGATTGATTCCAACAAACGCCCCGCTCATTGGATTCAAAGGAACATGGGTCTTCCCACTTGATGCAGTCACACTATCCGTGACGGTAGGCGACTACCCCCAACAGATCATTAAGGACGTAACCTTCCTTATGGTCAACTGCTCATCCGCATACAATGCCATCATAGGGCGGCCTACCCTCAACTCATGGAAGGCTATAACCTTAACCTACCATTTGATGATCAAATTCCCTTCAGATTACAATGTAGGGGAACTGCTCAGAAATCAGGTGGTTGCACGCAAATGCTACATAGCAATGATGGAGATGGATGACCACTTCCAGATCACCAACATAGAAGAACATCGGATGGCCACAGAACTTGTGGAAGAGCTCGAAGAGATACCCCTCGACGACTCTAGAAATGATCGAATAACAAGGATCGGTACCCTCGCTAGCCCAATAGTTCGCCAAGCGCTGACAACCTTCCTCAGGGATAACCGGGACATATTTGCTTGGAGTTATGAAGACATGCCGGGGATATATCCTGCCATTATGGTGCACAGACTGAACGTGTCGCCCACCTTCACACCCATCTGTCAGAAGAAAAGGGAATTCGCCCCCGAACGAGACCAAGCTATAACGGAGGAAGTTCACAAGCTACAAGAGGCGGACTTCATTAGGGAAGTCTACTACCCCGACTGACTGGTAAATGTAGTAATGGTCAAGAAAGCCAGCGAAAAGTGGAGGATGTGCATTGATTTCACCGACCTAAACAAGGCATGTCCAAAAGATAGTTACCCCCTCCCACGGGTTGAAATCCTGGTTAACTCTACTGCACAACACCAGTTGCTAAGCTTCATGGACGCTTTTTTAGGCTACAACCAGATCAGGATGGACAAAGCCAATAAGGAGAAGACTTCGTTCGTCACCAGTCAAGGCCTCTTCTGCTATAAAGTAATGTCATTTGGCCTCAAAAACGCGGGGGCAATGTACCAAAGGCTTATGTGGACGACATGCTAGTAAAAAGCAGAAGGGAGGAAGATCACTTGGAGGACCTCAGAGAAACATTCGACACCTTCCGCTCCTACAACATGAAACTTAATCTAGGCAAATGTGCCTTCGGAGTGACGGCGGGAAAGTTCTTAGGGTTCATAGTGTCTCAAAGGGGTATCGAGGCCAACCCAGACAAGATCTGAGCTATAATGGAGATGGCACCTCCAAGGAATGTCAAAGAAGTCCAAAGCCTCAACGGCAAGATAGCGGCACTCAACAGATTCATATCAAAGGCAATGGATAAGTGTCTACCATTCTTTCGCACGCTGAAGAAGTCTTTTGAATGGACGACCGAGTTTCAGCAAGCATTTGAGGATCTGAAGGCCTACCTCTCATCTCCTCCGTTGCTAAGTCCTTCCCAACCTGGGGAAGAACTATTCCTTTACTTAGTAGTATCCCCGGTGGCCGTCAGTGCAACGTTAGTCAGGGAAGAAGATAGGGTACAGAAGCTCGTGTACCACACAAGTCGTGCGCTCCAAGGTGCAGAAAAGAGATACCCACCAATGGAGAAGCTCGCCTTCGCTCTTGTTACCGCGGCTCGCAAGCTCAAGCCCTACTTTCAGGCTCACACAGTGATCGTCCTAACGGACAAACCCATAAGGAGAGCGATGAGTAATCCTGAAGCTGCCGGACGAGTGGCGCTATGGGCAATCAAATTGAGTGAATTCGACATACAATATCGCCCTCGCACTGCCATTAAAGGACAGGTGGTCGCCAACTTCATTGCAGAATTCACCAACGTAAAAGGACAGGGGGCAGAAGAGGTCCCACAATGGAGCATCCACACAGACGGGTCCTCCAATAAGCAAGCAGGCGGAGCTGGCGTGATACTCCATAGCCCAAAAGGGGATAAGATCGAATGCATGGTCCACCTGGATTTCCCTACGACCAACAATGAAACGGAGTATGAAGCCCTAGTAGCAGGACTGGACCTCGCGAAGGCTGCGGGAGCTGAAAATCTGGTCCTCTACTGCGATTCCTAAGTGGTGATAAGTCAAGTCAACGGAAAATACAACTGTAGGAATGAAAGGATGAAAAAGTACCTGGAACAGGTGAAGGACTGGGTCCACAATCTCCGAGCAAAGTTCATTCAAATCCCAAGGGAGGAGAACGAGCACGCCGACCGACTCGCTAAAGCTGCATCAACAGAACATATGGTCGTTCCCAGTCAGGCACTGTCCTTCGTTCAGATTTCACCATTAATAGATAGCATCAGCGTGCAAGAGGTAGGATTTGAGAACTAGTGGACAATACCAATAACCTTTTACCTAAAGGAGGGCGTGCTGCCGGAAGGAAAGGAGGCTGCAAGAAAATTGAAGGTCGAAGCTACCCATTTCGTCCTGATTAAAGACATTCTTTACAAAAGAGATTTCTCTCAACCCTACCTAAGGTGTCTTGGCCCCGAAGAAGCAGACTATGTTATGAGAGAAGTTCATGAGGGAATTTGCGGGAACCACTCGGGGTCATGTTCATTGGTGCATAAGCTAATTAGGGCAGGATACTATTGGCCAATCATGCAGAAGGATTCCCATGCATATGTCAAGACTTGCGACAAATGTCAGAGATTTGGCAACCTCATTAGGCAACCAACAGAGGAGCTTACCCCTATGACAGCACCCTAGCCATTCGCTTAATGGGGGCTAGATATAATGGGTCTGTACCCAACAGCAGCTAGACAATTGAAGTTCTTAATAGTTAGTATAGACTATTTCACAAAGTGGGTAGAAGCGGAAGCCCTGGCTACCATCACCGAAAAGAGTGTCCGAAGCTTTGTATGGAAGAACATCATCTACAGGTATGGCATACCAAGGGTGTTGGTCTCTGACAACGAGAAGCAGTTCGACAACGACGCATTCCCAGACCTCTGCTCACAACTAGAGATCAAGAACCATTACTCATCACTTGCCCACCCACAGGCCAACGGGCAAGTTGAGGTGACGAAACCGATCCTTACTCAAAATCATCAAGACTCGGCTCTAGGGGGTAAAGGGTATATGGCCAGAAGAGTTGCCAAGTGTTTTGTGGGCATACAAGACAACGGTGCAGACACCTACAGGAGAGACCCCGTTTCGATTAACATACGGAAGCAAGGCGGTCATCCTGGCGGAAGTAGGACTTACAAGCTACAGGGTGGAAAACCATGACAAAGGCAAAAATGAGGAGGCAATGCACCTGCAGCTTGATCTGGTGGATGAAGTCAAAGCAATAGCGGAACAAAGACTAGCACGGTATCAGAATCTCATGGCCAAGCACTACAACTCCAAGGTCAGACCCAGGGACTTCTAAGTAGGGGATCTTGTCCAAAGAAAGGTGATGGGCACCACAAAAGACGCCTCTTAAGGGAAGCTGAGACCCAACTGGGAAGGACCGTACAGAATTACG
Organism: Quercus aquifolioides; assembly: GCA_019022515.1. Classification (NCBI taxonomy): domain Eukaryota; kingdom Viridiplantae; phylum Streptophyta; class Magnoliopsida; order Fagales; family Fagaceae; genus Quercus; species Quercus aquifolioides. Next base: position 26,781,814 of record CM032332.1, on the reverse strand, counting down.
TCGTGGCATAGAAAAGGGACCTACCACCTGGAAACGCTAGACGGATGGAAGCTACATCACCCATGGAATATGGAGCACCTAAAAAAGTACTATCAGCAGGCTACTAACAGTAGACGAACAACAACACCTCCTTATTGCCAATCTTTTCTTTCTAGTTTTATAGTTTTTATTATCTACCTTTTAAGCCCGAGGGCAAGTTTCTTTTTATTTTCCAAGAAAAAATTTCTACATGCATTTACCACATAATAAGAGGAGGATTATTCAAATTCATATCGTATTTATCAATTTCTACATACTCTACAAGTCTACAGGTGGACGGGTCCACAACAAAATGGACGAATCTATTATTAAAATAGATTGATTTATTAAAGTTCACTATGTGGACGGTACAAAGTCCACAACAAAGTAGACGAATCTATTATTAAAATATATTAATTTATTAAAGTTCACCATGTGGATGGTACAAAGTCCATAAAGTGGACGGGTCTATTACTAAGTAAACTACTATTACAAAGTCCATAAAGTGGACAGGTATATTATTAAGTAGACTACTATTACGAAGTCCATAGAGTGGATGTGTCTATTACTAAGTAGACTACTATTACAAAAAGTGGACGGGTTTGTTATTAAGTAGACTACTATTATAAAGTCCATAAAGTGGACAGGTATATTATTAAGTAGGCTACTATTGCAAAGTCTATAAAATGAACCGGTCTATTATTAATAGACGTTTATTACAAGTCCATAAGTGAACAGTAACCATAAAGTCCATATGATGGACGGGTTCACAGGTCCATAAGTGGACGGATCCAACAATTCATTGAATCAACATTATAGGAGGGGCTCATCAAGAGAACGATAACCCCTCATAAAGGACGGGGTCAATAATACGATGGAACCAACATTACAAGCCCTCAGTATGAACAGAAAGATGATTACGACGGTTGTATTCATTCACAGCCATAAACTAAACATATATGTTCATAAAAAATAAATAGACAGAATAAAGTAATTAAGCTAAAACCCATGAAGGGGAGAAGTTTAAATATAGAAGATGTTAGTTAAGTTAAGCACTTAATGTTCTCCAAAACCATTAAAAAAAAAAAAAAAAACTACACAACTTGAGCGGGAGTTTCATCCTTCTCTTCATCCAATAAATCCTCAAGGTGACGAGCCTAATCATCATTTGGTTTAGCTTGGCTTTCAACATTAACTCCGTCACCATGAGTGTCGTTGAAGGGGGCATCCTCGGCGAAAAGTTCATCTGTACTCTTGGAATGGACGGGTTGAACTAATGTTTGCTCCTGGACATTAATGTTGACACTGGACACGTCCAGGTCGGGATAGAAAGTCTTCACTTGACGAAGGGCGTCGTCAAAACCTTCACCATATGAGACTCCAAGCTCTACCAAAAGGGCGTCGGAGTCACAGTACTCTTGTACAGCAACTTCCTTTGCCATACAGAGCTGGTCCTTGGCATCACGGATCTCCTTCTCCTTGTCTTCCAAGACCTGCTTCAGTTGCTCCGTCTGCTTTTCAAACTCATCCCTAGCTCGCTCGGCCATGACGAGCTTCTTTTCCTGGACCACCTTCCAGGCCTTCAGCTCATTCAATTCATCCTCCGTCAACCTCATCTTATCCCGAATACGGTTCAACGACATCTCATAGTTGAGGCAACAGCCCATCAACCCCTTCATCATTACCATTGCCTAAAGACGAAAAAATTAGTAACTAAGCAAGATTGACAGAAATGAAGTGAGAGGGTAGACGGGCATAGTTACCTGAGCGATGCAAAAGAGACCCATCTCCCTCATGGCCTCTATTGCATGATTGCTCAAGTACTTATAATCATCAGCCATGATGATGGACGAGAGCTGCTTTAATGCATATTTGGAGTCCTCACGGAGGAGGACGAGCGCTTTTTCTGTAGAAGGATCAGGACCCGTCATAAGTCACTTTCCCCTTCCTTGGCCAAGTTTTGTGACCGTCTTCTTGGTCTCGGCCTTTAAACCCACGACAGGTTCAAGAACTATTTTTGGCTTCCTGATGGATTGACGATCAAGTTTCTCTGGTTGTTTCTCTTGATGGACGGGTTGGATGAGCCCAGCCCCTTAGAGGATTGACCCCCTGTCGTTTTTGCAAAGCAGCTTGCTGCTTTATGTGGGCTTTCCTTTTGGCAGCATCCATTTCTGCACAAAGTAGACGTATATTTTAGAGTAAAATCAGAGACGAAAACCACGTGTGGATAACGGACTTACATTGATGAACTTGGGCGTCATATCGACGGGCGGCTGGAGTTGGCTTGGGACTGTCGCAATACCAATGAAGGGTGTCTAGAGTGACCAACTCTGCCCACGTCCTCTCCTCTAACTTAGTTTTGCTAAAAATCCTCTCCAAAAAACTCCACTGTTCTAAAGAGACTTGAGGACAGTCTTGAACTGCAAAAAAGAATGAGGATGGTCATAGAAACGATTAAAGGAAACAATTGATAGTTTGAATATAGACGGATGCATACCAGACGAGGGCGTTATTCCCCATGTTGTGTTGACGAGCATAAACTCGTGGTCACCAGGACGACACATCCACTCGTCGCCCTCCAAGAAAAAATACTAACTCTTCCAGTTTTTGTTAGAGTCGGGGGTCTCACACACAAGCCTAGTGTGGGGGTTCCTAGGCACAAAGCTATACATGCCCTTTGATAGCCAGACGGTAACAATTAAAGATCTCTTCTAGCGTCAACCTCCTGGCTCCGTCGGACATTGCCCCATACAAGACCTCAACGCCGAGGAAGACCTTCCAGGCGTTTGGGGAGATCTGGTTGACAGACACACCTAGATACTGAAGGAGTTGACGGTGAAGGGAACTTAGAGGGAATCTGAGCCTTGCCTTCAACATCTGCTTATAGACCCCGACACCCTCAACACCCTCATAGTAACATTTTTCCGACATATAGGGAAGACGGATGGGAATATTGGCAGGTATTTGGTACTTTTCCCTCAGTGTCTTGAAGTGAGATTCTTTGATTGTAGAGACAAAAGCATTAACCGTCCATATAGGTAGCATTATGAACTCCCTCATTCCATCAGGACCAATGATAGATTGAATTTGGGGTTCTACACCTTCTATATCGTCATTAGAATCACCCTCTGACCCATCCATCTCCATACCCTCATCCGTTAAGGGAGAGGTGGCTGACGGAGTCCTATCTTCATTTGATACGTCTGGGTCTTTGTGACTTGACAGGCACATTTCATTGTAGCCTGCCCTGTTGCGGACAAACAACTGGTTACTCGACGTACTAGACATGACCTACAAGTGATGGTAAATCCTAAGACTCTGACGAGTCTATAATGGATGACGGTAGTACCAAGTCTAGAAATGAAGTGCATAAAACTTAAAGGGAAAGAATGCTTACTAGGTTAAGACTGGACGGTAAGAGGCTTTGATGATGGATGCAACAATTGAACGGTATGATCATCTGACAATGATGACGGGTGCGCTCTAATCGTAGATTTCAGTAGAAAGTAAGAAATGAGAGGAAGAGAGTTTGGTTTATATAGAGAGAACGGCAAAGAAGACGAAGGGACGCTTTGATCTAAGTGAACGACCATTTAGTAAACGCCACGTGTCCTTCGTCATTAATGATCTTAAGCCAGCTTGTCAGGACCAGGAGTGTTCCCCAATAGACCAGATTAAACTGTCACCCCATGTGTCCTTCCACTAAGAGATCACGGACCCATGGGGTGAGGGGGCAACTAAAGAGGGTGAAAATTAGAGGTGACGGATCCATGTAGAAGGACTTGACGGTGCTGGACAGATTTGCTCATATTGGACGGATCCTATGAGAACGAACATAGGGTGGACGGATTAAAGGGCCATGTGGTGCTTAACTGATCATTATGTGGTCTCCAAGAAACCCTAAAATGGAAATGTCTTGCAGCTCACGATAAACGCTAGTCTACAGAGTCCCAATATGAATAGAATTCTAACATTATGAGGATTCTGGGATATACACGCATCAATGGAGATCTTCCTTCTAAGGAAAAGACTTGTTACGCAAGTCTTAGGAGTTTGGCTCTACACTACTATAAAAGCCCAAAGACCCTCAGAAAACAGGTATGCATAATTCTCCCAGCTCTAGCGCTCTAGAGTTGTAGAAAGGTTTTTTTGACTTAACCTTCGGAGGGTTTTCGGCTGGTACCACACCGGTACTTTCCTAAGGTTTTCTCTTTGTGTTGTACAGGGATTGTTTCGAGCGTACGAAGACCGTGTGGCTTACTGTTGATTTTTCGGCATCATCACCATGGTTGATGGTCCCCTAGTTTTTGTGAACATTTTAGAGATGTAAAAAGATGGTTGGTTTTTGAATTTATTGGCAATTCCTTTTCTCTAGCGTGGGAACTTGGATTTTAGTGCAAAAGGGACAAAACTAGTTAAGAAATTTGAAAATAAAACTAAATAAGAATATATATATCAAATCGTAACGAGTAAAACCTAAACAAACAAGTAAAGAAAGACTTAGTTGTCAAAAAGAAAACAATGTAAATATAAATTACAATTTATTTATTCCTAGTATAAATTTATTCAATTGCCTTTAACCATTTTTCCATATTTTTTCAAACAGTATGTAGTGTATATATATATTTTTAAAACCAGTAGATATACTCTATGAAAAATTATACTGAACAAGCTGATGATATGTCTATTGATATACTCTTTGACTTTAATCTGTCATTCGGATGACAGTAGAAAGCTTACTTCTTAAGCAATGATTTCTATAGAGATTCATTGAGTCAACCTTAATATGAGATTTTACCTATTATTCTCTTAAAACTCAATATAATCATTATTATGTTCAATTTATTTTTACAATCTCAACTCATAAACTTGAAAGATATAATCGAAAACGGTCAACGTATATAATAACTAACAAAAAGAATGATACTTATTTGAAATTTTAGATTATGTTTGGTAACAGTTTTTGTTTTCAATTTTCAAAAACTTGTTTTTGGGAATATAAAGAAAAAACAATTTTCTTCTATTTTTGAAATCAAAAACATGTTTGGTTAGTTGAAATTAAGAAGATAGTTTTTTGAAGAAAAAAAATAGAAAATATTAAAAGATGTTGTTACTAAGATTTAAAATTTAATGTTAACTCATTAAATGAGACAAATTCATTAAATTAAATGCGTGTTTTCATTGACGTTTGAAAATTAGAAACAGAAAATAGTATTTTGCATGTTTTCAGTTTCCTTCACAAATTGAGTTTTGAAAACAGTTTTTGTTTTCTGCTCATTTTGAGTTGCCAAATAAGTTTTTCAGTCTCAAAAATAGAAAATTGTTTTTGAAAACAGAAAATAAGGGGAAAAACAGTTACCAAACATACCCTTAGTTTTTGCTTCCCATTACTCAAAATCTTGCTTTATCACTAAAAGAATTAATAATAATAATAATAATAATAATTATTATTATTATTATTATTATGCTTAATATTTATAAGTTCCTTAATTATGGTTGTAATTGTCCTTCAATTAGGTTAATTACTCACTAATTTGCTGATTTTGAGGCACAAGCAAGTCTTGATAATTGAGCTAAAAATCGGAAAATTTAAAGTATTTATTGTTGGAAAAATAATAGTGAATAAACAAGTTTGATACAACAAACAATATTCCAAATAATTAGCAAGAATGTAAATAAGCAATAATAATATAAATTTAAGTAAAATTAGGAACAATCTCACAGTGCTATAGAATCATGCAAAGAGTGTTGTCCTTAAAGGTTGATTTGTGCCATCCAAAGTAAAACTTGGTGCGATTGGTTCTCTTGGCCAAACAACCCCCTAGGATTAGACTATAGCGTCGACCTTTGTGATGTATGCACTTCCACTCACAAAAGGTTTAAGAACAACCCTCTATTGCCTTTCCTTATAACAAATATTCTTGTAGAAAAAAATATGTGGAAGAGAAAAATAGTAGACTTGTGTATATCTAAAATATAGAGTAGTAAAAAGATACTTTAGAAAATGTGTTATGATGAGTATTATATACGCTACTTATGAAGATAATAGTCTATAGTTATTGGTTACTAATAACCCTTAAAAACCAAACGGCTATATTATCAATTATTGTCTAACGGCTATTTTTCTCATAATTGTCCAACGGCTATTTTACTCATAAATTTCCAATGACTAGAAAATAAATAAGAATAAAAGTGTTTAGAACACACACCCACACCAACATTTATATGAAAATCAAGCAAAAAAATGAGAGATCACAGTTGGACCTATAGATCCAAGTGTCAATCAACGCTTGGACCTAGTCTTCAGTTACCAATCAGCAGACAGAGAGGCAATCCAATTGTTCTTCTTCCTAGTCAGATCATGCGAGGCAAAACACCAGTCTTCCTAGTCTCAGGTTTGTAAGATCTAAGCATGTTGTTTGAATGCTCTTCATGTGTTCATACTTATGTTCTTCCCGTGTCAAAACATATTTGTTTTTAGTTTTTGTCACTTCATACAAAACCATGGTTTAGCTTTAGCTTTCAATCCATCTAATATGATCACATGCAAGAATTATGGTTTACACCAATCATGCACAAACACCTATTTCAATCTTTTTCTAAGAAGAATGATATGCTCTTGAGTGGTTATAACGTGTTGGTTGTTTGGATGATGTGACATAACTATTGATTACCATAGTCTAGAAAACCGGTTTCATCAAGTAAGGAGGGTGTCTAACCCCTTCCTACCATGTAATTTAGCTTCCGAATTTAGATAAAGGGTTTGTAGATTTGTACATATCCATGTACTTTTCAATTTTTAGAATGTCACTAGGACCAAAATCCATGTAACCTTTGTTCTTAAATTGTATCATGGTCTAAAGCCATGTTATGCCCTAGTTATATTGATGCACACTTTTTTTTATCAAATCGATAAAATAAAGTACCTTTTTCTATAGTTTTTTTCATTTAATAAAATAAGTGACAACTCTATGAAAAACGTTTAGTCTAGGAGGAAATATAATAAGTTGAATCCCCATGCTTGAATTTATTATAAACAAAAACAAAAAGACAGGTTCGGGTCACTATCTCTCACATGCTTGAATTTTCATGTCAATAAGGGCTTGATTAATTTTCTTAGGACCATACATCATTTTGCTTTAACTTTTCCCCTATCTTGCCCTTGCAGATTCCAAACCTAGTGAGCATTCTTTTTTTCTACTGGCCCTAACTTGCCTAAGTTCACTTTTTAGGTTTCAACCTAGTGAGCAATTTTTTCTTTCTACTCCAAGGGAGAATATTGCAACAGCTGAATGTGTGCTTCAAACAATAATAACCTCAAGGAGGACTTTGTTTATGATTTATAATGCATGCTGGGTTGAGGTTAAGAAACGAATAAGTATATAGAAGGAAAAAATTCTCTAGTTAGTATTTCCCATGTGTGCGCCAAATTTGAAAATGAAACACTGATCCCACTTTTTTTGCCCTCATTCCATTTATTTTGTTGTTGGCAATTTAATGGTGTTAACAGTTTCTTGTTGTTTGGCATGCGAGTACCAACACTGGAAGAGGTAGTAGATTCATCCTCTATAAAGTAGGATATAGTAATATAATAAATTACAAGCTATAAATTATAGGAACTTGATTGAGAAAAAATAATCTAAGCACATTATTTATCAGTGATCCTAAGGCATATGCTTCCTTTTTATGAGGTTTAGAAATCCAAGATCGATTCTTCTTATCAACACTTACCAAAAAATAAACAAAAGGTCTAATCACTTTAGTTCCAAATTGTTGGCCACATAACAACAGCGGCTTGAGATATTTTGCAGAACTTTAATAAAGAGAAATACTTTTGGAAAGAGATCAAATCTATTAGAAGATTTCTTCAGCCACGAATCTGTCTGAATGTGTAATGTTTGTCCTGGTATGCAAGTAGTAGCTGGATGGAATATCAGCTTCTTTAGTAAATGAATAGAAAATGTAAAGTTATTATTTACAACTATAAGTTTTTGTTGGTTTATATTTCGTGCTAAATTTGATTGTAATTATATTCAATCTGTTGTACCATGTATTTGTTGTGGGATTTCATTGTAAGGGTTGTGTGTTAGAGAGAGAGTGTGTGAAGACTTAAACATTTGAAGACTGAAGATTTCTCGCGGGTATCTCGTGACTTAGCTTCCCGCGAAGTGATACATGTGTCCTGCACATGCTGGAATGCGAAGAGTCAGGCCAGGTGGAGACGGCTGTGTCTCGCGAGTATCTCGCGGGTAAGGCCTTCCCGCGAGACACCCGCGAGGCATTCTGTTCTGCCAGCCTGTCAAGTCTGAATCACACTTTCTGTACCCACACTATATATACCCATATTACCCACAATTGAGAGGAGAGCCTCTAAGAGAAAACCCTAGCCAAACATCTTGAGAGTTAGAGATTGTTATACCCACAATCCTCTACACATTTGTTTTCGGAATTTCCTCATCTCCTACCTCTTCATTTCCATACCATTGAGAGGTTGATAGCCTAAACACTTACCACACCCTTTGAGAGTGTTAAGTGACGTTTTGGTACCACTGAGAAGCATTGGAAGAAGCCGATGATGGCAGATGCAACATGGAGCTTGTTGCGGGATCCGGAGAACTAAGACAAGACACGGTTCCGAGAAGCCTTGTTAGAGTAGGAGTTTGGAGGGCTTAGGTACATCGGGTAGATTAGGCTTGGAGGGTCTCTTGCTAACCCATGTATCCCAACTGATTGTCTAGTGGATCGATTTCCGCTTGGAGGGCGACGGAGAGGTTTTTCGCCGAGTTCTTCGGTTTCCTTTTCGATAACACGTCTCGGTGTTATCTGTGTTTGCATCTCTCTTCCCTACTCTTGTTCATTTTATTTTTATTGCTGTGTTTCTTTAAATATGGATTAGAATAGTTGTCTTGCTTATATGCTTGTGTTTACACTATTCCGCACTTAGTATTAAGTTAGTGTAAAATCAACCAAGCCGTAACTTTAATTTGGGGGTCTAAATTACTCGTGTGTTTTCGACACATTTCCGAGCTTTCATAAAAATTCAAGTGTTATCTATCCAGTTTTTGGATTTGACTTAGAAAGGTGATGTTCTTTTTTCTATTAACAATGTGAAGATAACTGAAAACTACATGTTGAATTTGGTGTGATATAATTAAAATGGCTTTATTTCAATGCCTACTAAAAGATTAAGCACATCAGTTCAAGGATTTCAATGTGAAGTTCGTCCAAATTTCTCATTGGAGAGTCCAAATTTATAGCTAAGAGAGAAAGAGAAAATTAAACAGACCAAAAATAAAAATAAAAATAAGAGATGAAAAGAGACTTCGAGATATATCGAATTATAAAATACCAGCGATCATAAACATTGAAACCTTAAAAGGTTGCTTGTTAATCGTATCATTGATTTCGAGTTTAAGTTAATAAATATTACAATTGAATATAGCATTAACAATGCAGGTAAGAAATATTGAAGATGTATACAAAACTTTCTCAAAACCTAGTTTACAGAATTCTTTTTTCTTTTTCTTTTTCTTTTTTTTTTTTTTTTTTTTGGAAGAGTTTAGAGAGAAGTTAATTGTCGTTAAATCTCGAATTCTTTAATAGAAAATTCCGTGTTATAACCTATAAATATTTTATATTATACTTTTAGTATGATCAACTGCGTCCTCTAAAATCACTACAAAAAATAACGTTCTGTAGCCACATTTTTAAAACACGGCTATAGATTAGAAAAACGTAACTATTGAACGATTTGGCATATAACTGCGTTTATTTAGGCCGCAATTTCAAATGTTGTCTAAACCTCCATGACTATAGGCCTGAGGGATGTTAAAGGATATTTAAAATTTTAGACTTTTGACCATGACATGTGCTTTGAATCTCCTCCTTCCGTCCATGTATATTAATAAATAATAATAATGTGTATTAAATGTGGTGTAAATTTATCGCATGTGCTAGTTGGTTCGATCAAATCATGTCATGTCATTTTTATTTTATCCTTTTATATTTAAAATTTTAGACTTTTGACCATGATATATAGTGCTTTGAATCTCCTCCTTCCGTCCATGTATATTAATAAATAATAATAATGTGTATTAAATGTGGTGTAAATTTATCGCATGTGCTAGTTGGTTCGATCAAATCATGTCATGTCATTTTTATTTTATCCTTTTATATTTAAAATTTTAGACTTTTGACCATGACATATAGTGCTTTGAATCTCCTCCTTCCGTCCATGTATATTAATAAATAATAATAATAATGTGTATTAAATGTGGGGTAAATTTATCGCATGTGCTAGTTGGTTCGATCAAATCATGTCATGTCAAGTCCATATATATATATGCCAAGTCCATTAAATAGCTTTAGAAGTCTTTAGAAATATTTAAAAAAAATCTATAAAATCCAAAAATAAATAAAACAATATCTTTATTTCTATCATTTTCTTGGCATCCAAACAAAAAACCAAAGGCTCCTATCCTCAAACAAATCAATCTCCAAAATCTTCATCATTATCATTATCATCATCATCAAGCATTCCTAATTTCCAAAACAACCATTATTCATCATTGTTTCTTTCTGTAGAAGCTCCATTTTGCAACCTGCGTTTAACTTTATTTAGGGTCGAAGGATAATTTCACATCTCAAGAACAAAATCATAATTTTGACCATTGGATTTTCAATTACTTATGACTTAGTTTACAAACTTAGATCAAGGGCACATAGATTAACACTTATCCATGTACTTTCATTTTTTAGAATGTAATTAATTAAGACCAAAAACCATGTAACTCTTTCTTAGATTGTATTTAGGAACAAAATCATGTAATGTTCTAGTTATATTTAAAATTTTAATTTTAATCATTAACTCTCTCTCTCTCTCTCTCTCTCTCTCTCTCTCTCTCTCTCTCTCTCTCTCTCTCTCTCTCTCTCTCTCTCTCTCTCTCTTGTCAATTCCTTGTTTAGTTCCATCATTAATCATACTTTGCTAACACCTGAACACTCAACCTTAAACACTACCTTGATCCTTTCAAACGGCCATCTATTTATGGGTATGGATGGAAAGATTAAAATCAAAATTTTAAATATAACAAATAAAATCAAAATGACTTTATACATAGAGGGTGTAATTTAAAATTTCACCTTTTAATTCTTCAAAAAAAAAAAAAAAAAAACACATTTTTACCTTTCTGACTTGAGCCTCTAAGATACAAAGTAACAAACACCACCAACCCCTCCCCGGCTCCCCCCCACCCCCACAAAGCCCAATTCCAAAAATCAACATATGAGCTAAACCTTGTAAATGTAATTGCTATGTAATTATTGAGACATTTTCTTTCAATAAAAAGGGGATTAATTTAGATTTTAATTTCATGCACAAAAAATTATATCATGAATAATTTATATAGCGGATGATAATTTAAGTGAAGTTGTAACTTAAGATTATGACATGGTGACATGTTTAGTTCATTTGTTCATTTTTATACTTTCGTCTTGACTAGTGAGAGAGTTGAGTATTTGAAAATAAATTTGGAGTTTTCGTGCAACACTATAAAATATACTTTCCTTGCTGAAAAATTTTATTAAAAAAAAATCCCCTTTGAGTATTGTTGTGGGCCTTGTGGCGTGGTCTGTAATTTGCAAAGAGTGCTATTAAGTTATAGCCTATGGGTGTAATTCATTAATGACATTCTTCTTTTGGTCTACCACTTGCAAATGTCTACATGCTGTCCACTCTTTTTCACTGCAACAGGGTTTTTTCTATCTTTTTTTATGTATAAGATGCAATATAGCCCAATCCCACCTTACTTTTATCATCTTAATTTAAGCCTAGTCCATTTACATATGCATTATGCATGGATAAATGTTTCCTGCTTATATTCAATTGGGAACAATCTTCCCTTCCAGTAGATAGACCTACAAGCATGTACATTTTGCAACATTTTGAGGTAGGTTAGGTAATTAAAGACAGCTAGAGGTAGACGTAGCTAGGTTTATGCAATATGTAAGCCAAGCCCACTACTGTACTTTCACCACTATAACACCATGTTTAAAAAAGCTTATCCAGGCTTCAAGCCTCGTATGCCTATTGCATGGATTAAAATTTCTTGCTTATCTTTGATGGGAAACCCTAATACAGGAAATTATGTGGGGTCGATGTCCACACGGTTAAATACTTAAATGCTTGGGTCAGCCAATCATCTACCATATATGTCGCAATCGAATCTCTTGTGTCACGCTCCATTTTCATGTAAAGAAAATGAAAGAAAACAGACCTCATGAAATGGACCATTATAAAAATTTATAATTATGTTGCTTTAGTCATCAAGGAACAAGGGGTATAACTAAGTTGTGCTCTCTGTTCAAACTAGGATTTCAATATAAAATTTCAAAGGAGTAATGGTGGAATTATAATTTGATTTCTTAATTACTTAATTAATCATTCAAATAGGTTATGAGTGTTACTGTTGGACTTCCACCTAATGCTAACAGTTTTTATCATCATATGCAGACGAGTCTCCGAATTTCAGGGATATTACTAAATAAATTTCCCCTAGATTTGATTACATTGTTTATTTTTGTTGGATCCTTTCTATTACTTTTCTCTTCTTCATTTTTCCACAGATTGAAGTTAAAGTGGCCAAAATTTATAACATGACATTTGTACTTTATATGAGCAGATTCAAACTACTTTTTAAGTCGATATAAAATTGGTAAACCTGTATGCTATGCTCAAAGAAACGAAGGAAAGTGAAATTTTTTTTGTTTTTTTGTTTTTGTAAGTTTGTCTCAGAATATAAACGAAGAAAAGTGAAATTTTTTTGTTTTTTGTTTCTTGTTTTTTTGTAAGTTTGTCTCAGAATATTAAGATATGGTCGTCATCACTATTTTCTGTGGATTTGAGTTTACCATATAAATTTTACAGTACTACATTTATACATTGCTAAATTTACATTGCATATACATCATGTGTTTTATTATTGACCATGTGAGCGAGTAACAATTTAGACCCTTTTAATTACGGCTTAGTCAATTTTAAGCTAATTGAACAAACTAAAGCATTTGTTTAAGTGATTAGCCAATCTGTGAGTGTTTTTTTGTATGAGTTTGTGATTTTTATTTGTGAGTTTTGATTGAGAATAGTTGTAATCCATATCATTAATAGAAGATTTTGTTTAGCATTATCTGTCTACGTAGGCTTGGAGTTGGTCAAACCATATATATTGCCTTGTGTGGATTTTGTTTTCTTGTTCATATGAATGCATATCCATTAGCCCCACATTACACAAGACAATCTGAATCTAACTAATAATTGTGTGAAATTCCAATTTCTCGTTCTTAACTTGTCAAGGAAAAGACTGAGCAAAAAGTTTTGATTTGAGTTGATGAGAAGTTGTTCTTCATAACAACATTAATGACAATGCAATGTTAACACTTACCTAGAGGTGTTTTAAACCCTCCCCCCTCCTCTCCCCTCCCAAAAAAACTCTTACTTGATAACAAATACAACTTCAATTGAACTGGATGTTCGTAGACAGTGATGGAGATTAAAAACAATTTCCCAATCGGGGTTAAGCTAATATAACAAAATTCTTAAGTAAAACCAAAAATAAAAAATTTGTAACTCAAAATGAATACATTATTGACTAAACTACACTTTTGGCCTTAAAGTTTAGGCTTGTTCTTATTAGTCCTTCTATGTTTCTTTTCATGTTTAATTCATTTTCATATTGCCCTTAACATTTCAAATTTTCATTTTATCCATTCATTTGATTCAACTTTCTGGTTGGCTTTTTACGTTTCAGGATCTTTTATTTTTCAAAATTTTATTTTCAAATTGAAATTTTGAAATGTAAATGGCTAAATAAAATACTAAATCAAAAATATATGGTCAAAATGAAAATTTAAAACGTAAATTTACCAATATGAAAATAATATGCGGAGGGTTCTAAGCAAAAGAACATAGCCTTTTCAAAGCACCTTATTTTGTTTGGGGAGTGATAAGCAATCAACATAGTATCTTCAAGTATGATAGAATTTCAATCTATGATATTTATTTTATGATGATTGTTATTTATCATCATGTCCAGATACAAATTATTTTTTTGACAGAGATAGGATTTAAACCCCTAATCTCTTATTTGGCAACAAGTGATTTTACTAATTTAATTGTAATCTACAACAACCAACATAGTATTATTTCACTAATTCCCCCTTGCCACTATTAAACGCAAAAGAAAAACATCTTAATATTAGAAAATGGATTGGACCACTAATTTGAACTATATTTGCTCAAGAGTAATATATTAGGGGGAAAAAAGTTGCTAGGCCAATATTGAGAAGAAAAAAAATGTAGGTTGATTATACTCTTTTGATATGGTATATTCGGTAATTTAGTTTCTTCCATTTTATGTGCTTTTATGTTCATTTCATATGTTGGACTAAGTTTATTTGTTTCCCTAAATCTCATTAATTATATTTTTTGTTTCGTTGGAATGAAATTTGAGGAAGACAATCGTGTCGGAAAAAATGCTTGATAATCAATCTGTACAAATAAAAGATAACTGGCTCCTCTTAATTCATGACAAGTTGATTGGTTCCAAGTTATATTTCCTTTTGTTATTACAGGAGAACAAGAAAACAGAGAGTGATCTCTGCGGAGTTCAGCACTAAAAAGTAGCTAGCTTTTTTTTTTTCCTTTTTTTAATAGGAAAAAGTAGCTAGCCCTTTTTTTTTTTCTTATAAATATTTGCTTCTTTTTTTCCCTAATTAACGGTTGGTAAGGCTCTCTTTTTGTGGAGACGGATTAATAATAAAAAGAAGTCTACACATACAGACATGCTATTGAAGCTGCAATGTATTATTTGTTATACAATCTATGAACTAGATATTACTGACTATCTCCTTAAAGTATTCATCCAGAATTTTTATTTTTATATTTTTAAAGCAACTTGAAAGCAAATAATTGTGCCAAAACCCCGTGTAAATACTAATGGATGCTATATTATATGATTGATATGTATTTGGTAATTAGCAGTTGGCACTAGGGTTTGAATGCTTTTTGTAAATCCCGTATAAACAGTAATGGATGTCCTATCATATTATTGGTAGCATTAGAGTTTGTGAAACCCAAAAAGAATGGACCTTTTATGATTCTGTGGTCCAGTCATGAGAGTGAAAGAGTTGCTGAGCTGACTTCAAAAATAGAAAAGCAATATTTGCTTTTGGAAATAGTGACCATGTCTCTGGTTTGTTCAAGAGCTTGCTGGACCTGAAATCCTATAGGTAAAGATTTCTGCTTCAAAGTTCAAGATTTATTTTCTTTCCCGTTTTCGATGTTTTCATATGTTGTTTCAGACATTCTAGGTACATTTGACTTAAGGTCAAAAGATTAACCTATTACATAAACCTAGGTCGAGGTCTCTTACATTTAGGCTCGTTCTAGGCTAAATGTTTGTAATCTCTCGACACAAATAGAAAACAATGTTATTAAACAACCAAAATAATAGAAATTGTTTGTTTGTTTAGACCCCTTAAAGCAGATTGTTTAACTTAATATATTAGTCAAGTGATTACTCAGTTTAATTATTCAGATCTAAGTTAAATAATAATAAATCATATCATGCAAAACAACGGAAAGTAAATAACATCATGATATGATGACTTAGAAAAACGAATAAAACCAACAGTTTTAAGGTAAAAAACTGAGAAATATTTGATCTAGCAATCTTCAAGGTAAAGCAAATCCACTATATATAAGATAATCAAAATTTTTACAATCAGATTTAACCCTAAATCTATTGCTACCTCCAGTAGTAACTTACTGACACGATTACGTGTAAACTCCAAATTCACGGACTCCTCTTCTTGGACTTACTGCAACACAAGCACCCACACTTGTGACTTTGAGATCCCACTCAATGATTTCAGATCACCTTCAGTTGTTGATCTTTGTAGTAGCAACTAGGTTCTACCAATGCTTGATTGTAGATCTTGCTCCGGTAGACGCTTATATAGTTAAAAGGTACAACACCTCTCAGATCTCATAAGGATTAACACACAAGTCTTCCAAAAGTCTTCAAAACATAGCTAGGGTTTTCTTTCTATATGTGGACAAGTTGGATTGAAACCCTAAACATTTTCGCGGGCTTGGACCTTGTTTTAAAATTCTACAGAATCTAATTTCTGCAATTTTCGATCGGTCAAATCTAATTTTCGATCGATCGAGCTTGGCAAATTCTCAACTCTCTTTTCTACAGTTAGCTCGAACTTGAAGCTTAAAACACACATCTTTGAGCAATGTCTAACACATAGACTAGACATGTTTTGTTCTCAGTTTGCCAACACATACAAAATAGAATTCTAAACATTTAATCTTAAATCTTTAGAACCTAACAAAAAATAAAGGGTCTTAAGCTTCGTTTGGATAGCTGATGCATTTAGCATTTCAGCGTTTTCGGCCTTTTTTTTTTTTTTTTTTTTTGGGACCAGCGCTTGGTGCACTATTCATGGGACATGAACAGTGCACCAAGGCAAATGAACAATGCACTGTACATGTGAACAGTAACCGGAATATTTTTTTTTTTTTTTTTCAGTTTCCAGCAAAATAAGCGGTATCCAAACGCACAATCATCATGAAGGCATATGTTCTAACTCAATATGCTCTAGTGATATTTTTGTGTTTTGGACTTTGGAGAATTCTACAACTAGAGAAAGAAAAATAAATAAAATCTAGACAACGTTCATATGTAAATTGAGGCAACCTTTCAGTGAGAATATTGATTTCTTATCTCCAAGTCTCAGATCCAACATTTCATGATTGGAGTTCCATGGCCGAAATGGGAAGCAAATACATTTGGAAACAATTCCTACTAGAGTTTCAATTACCAATGATTTAAAACAGCATATTCGTGTTTTTATATGTCTATTTTAAATATGGTACTTAAGCTTTAAAACGGCATTTTTTTCCCCCTTTCATTGCCTCCTTATAATTTGATAGGACTTAAAGTAAACATTAACCACATTTGCACTATATTTCAAAGGAATTAACTTAGTTAAAGTTCATCATAATTACACTGGTTGAGTAAATACCTAATGTAAGTCTCAACATACATCAGCACAACACCAATACTCACTCGTTCAATCCAATCTAAACACAACAGTACAGAATATTATAGGAAATGATTGGAGGAAATCCTTCATGCAGTAATACTGGAATCAATTTGATGCTCATGCTTCACCATCTCAAAAATACTATATTTTCTAGAGAGAGAGTTGTATACACCAATAAAAAGTTATAGAAAAATCATTTGAGATGGATGTTTAAAAAAAGAGATATAAAATAATTAATAAAAACTTAACATTAAAATATGGAACCATTTGGCAGTTTTGGGAGCCTACCTGTTCCAAGTATGTAGGAGTTATAACATTGTTTAGTAAGTCATTGTCAAATGCGTGTAGTCTTTGGAGTATACTTTTAAAATAAAGTCGATTTCTATAGATACAATTTTCCATTTGATCTCCAAATAATTAAATACCTAAGCATCCATCATCGAGATATATAAATTCAGAAATAGTTGATTAAATTTAATGGTAAAAAAGATGGAAAAAGGGAGGTGAAAGACAGAGAGGTCATTGAATTACATAGAGAGTAAAAAATGGTGTAAAATATTATACGACACCTAAATACTCAATTTGAGAAACCTTAGAACTCTTTTCATAATTTTTAAAAACCAGGTTTCTCGAGGAATGAGTACATTAAGATATTGTTAGAATTTTTCAATTCTAAATTCAATGATAGCATGTGTATAAGCTTCCATTAAATCCACTTAAGTATTCCCAGTTCCTACTAAAACAAGGCTCAATTATTTTGAGCCTTGTGAGCCAAGATGCTTCTTTAGACAGTTTTTTAGTCCAGAAGTACTTGATATATTCCAAGAGGGAAAAAAATATAAAGAAATGTATGTAATAAACTAATAGGTAAATATTTCTTTTTCTCAAACTCGTCCCAACCTACAGGAGCTATGTATTTTTGACGCGTACACTCTTTCTTGCAAACTATAGGACCACTTTGATATATCACTATCAATAGCTTAAGAGTGAAGACTTTGCTATATATATACATATATATATATATATATATATATATATTAATTAAGAGGCAAATGTCCTCATGTTTCAAAGCTTTTGTCAGCCAATCATTCGCCATATATGTAACCACCGGATCATTTCCGTCACCCTCAATTTGCTCTTAAATAAAGAAAATACAATACTCTTTTTTTTCTTTTGATCTCATCTTTCAATGAACAATATAATACTTTGTATGATCATGGGGAATAGTGAACTATATATATTAGGTCGTGCTTACTATGCTTTTTTTACAATAACATTTAATTTTTTGAGAAGAAACTTATTAGATTTATTTAATTACATTTTGCAGGCTATAGCCTATAGTATGCTAACAGCTCTTATCATATCAAGCCAATTACTAGTATCCACATTCCATACCCTTTAAGCAGTTCCAAAGATTTTGCACTAATGCGTAAAGATTCCATATCTATTGCTTTAATTTTATATATCTTCTAACATATTCCACACTTATTTTTGGCCCTAAAAAAAATCCACACTTAAGTTGAAACCTGAGTCCCTAAAATGCAAAAGAGTAACCATGGACACCATTTGCCTTGTGAAATATTGAACTTTTTCTAGGTTACACACTTTGCATTTTTGCGAGAAAATATTATGGATGTCTTTATCTCATACATTCTATTTTGGGTGTTAAAAAACATATAATTACATCATTGACCATTTTTTTGGTTTTTGTGTTTTTAAATCCCTTTGAACTTTTAAGCACAGAACAAATTATGTAGGTATTAGGTTTCATTACAAACAAATGCTGAGCCCACAGTGAGAGTTCCTATTCATGTTGTTGCGAAAGAGACATTGAAATAGAAATGAAATTTGGCATCAAATAAAAGGCTGGGGTTTGAATAATTATGTGGGACTCTTCTTTGTTTACATCGTGGCAAGTAGGCCGATATTCTATGGACTACGTCCATCAACTTGAGCTAAATTGAAAATGACTCGTTGATCACGCTTGAAAGAACTGAAAATGCAAGTGATAACATATATATATATATATATATATATATATATTTGGAAGGATTTTGTGTATAGCGTAGTAAAGGGGGAGGGGAGTTAAATTGTTTTTTATTTCTTTTAATATTTAGTGCCTATTTTTTATTATTTTTGATATGTCAAACTTCATTAGGAATTGAAAGAAGATATTTCCTATTTTATCAATTTTTTTAAAGTTATTAAGTTATAAAAGAAAAAAAAAAGAAAAAAAAAAAGAGAGAATAGAAAAGAAAAATAAAGAAACAAATGTTTCAATTAAGAGAGAAAAAAAGAAAAGAAACTATTACCTTTTAAAAGTGTCATGAGATCAATTTTTTTCCATCTAATAATTTGTTATTTTTCATAAAAACGTAGTATTTTTGTTATTCTTTATGTACTAATTATATAATAAATTCCATAATTTTACCTTCTTCAAGTTAAACAATAAAATTTTAGATGTACAAATAGTTATTATATGATTTAAATTGTTAAATTTAATCATTTTATTACTTTAACAAAAACTGACATAAATGATGCTTGAGATTTATCTAATTATTAAAAATGATTACATGTATTTATAAGTGGAATTTTGACCATGAAAAAAAAAAAAATACAGCATGGATTATTCATATATAAAATAACCACAACAAACAAACACAGAATGAAGGGTATTCTTTTTCTTCTTCTTCTTCTTCTTTTGTGTGTGTGTGTGTGTGTGTGTGTGTTTCCAAACTTTAAAATACTATTTTGTAGACACCCGAGTGGTATTTTATTGTCTAAATTGAATTAAGTATTTTATAAATATAAAATGTATGCGTTATGCATTTGTTATATATATATATATATATATATATAAAATGGGTTCAAGTTACACCTGGTGTAACTCTTTAAAGTTACACATTTTTAAAGCCATTAGATTTAAGTAGATCCAATGGTAAAAAAAAAACTCTCATTAATGCTAATATTTTGATTAGAATCTCATTAATTATCACTCATTTATTATATTTTATACCTATCTTTAAACCCAAAAAAAGTGTTACGTCTGACTCTCTCTCTCTACGCTACCACAGCCACAAAAATCAAGAAGCTGCCTAGTCGTTCTGCACAAGCTTTCCTAGTCCGAGAACCATCCTCGACAATGATCTTGCTCTCACGTGTTTTTGTTGAAGGAATACGAAGAAAGGCTTGGCTTGTGGACATGAAATTCCATGACAAGACGTTGTGGATTTGAGTCAAATTGCCTATGGAAGTTGAAAATCCTATGAACATGTATTCATTGAGAAACGGTGAGAGATCATGTTACTCAGAGAAGATTGGTTTTGTTGGGTAATCTTCATCTTTTGATCCTAAACGAGTGTCCATCCAACGATGTGGACCATCGTAGGTGATCCAAGCTTGATGAACCAACCCATCGTTTAGGACAATACCAACATCGGACACATTGATTATCATCATAGATTGTATTACTATCCGTGAATGAGAAAAATACAAAGTTATGTTAAAAATACAAAGTTATGATAGACACATCTTCTGAAGGGATAAAAAAACTAACAGAAATTAGATTAGCACTAGTAGCATCAGATAAATTACAAACTTGGTCAGTCATTAGATTAAAAACTACCAAGGTAAGTACAGAGTACCTTAGTCTCGCATTGTCTCTGTGAAGATTAAATTCTATTTCAGAACAAAAAATTTCAAGCTTGGTCAGTCATTAAACAACACTTAGTCATTTATTTATTTTTAAGGAGACAAGATATATATTCACAACTAATAAGACTATAAGAGTATGACCGGCTTAAAAGGGAAAAAAAAAAAAAAGTATTGCAAATATATTTGTAAAGTCATTAGAATTAAAATGAATATATGTAAAAGGTTTTAAATAATAAATAAGGAGAGAGAAACAAAATTGCTATTAATTAAGTGAATGAGGTGTAAGTCAATTAGCATTTAATGCTATTTTTTTAACTATTAGATGAATTACAAATCTACAGTCTACAAATGGTATAACTCTTGTCAAGTTATACTAGGTGTAACTTGAACCCATCTCTCTCTCTCTCTCTCTCTCTCTATATATATATATATTATTGTCCATATCGAATTAAGTATTTTATATATATAATGGGTGTGTGATGTGCATGTGTTATACTTTTTTTTTTTTTTTGAGGAACGCATGTGTTATACTTTTATGTGTGTGTGTTATGCATGTGTTATACCTCTGTCCGTGTCTGTGTTGTGCATGTACACAATGTGTTTTTTTTTTTTTTTTTTTTTTGAGAACACTAAGTATTTTTAACACACACAGAGAGAAATGAGAGAAGGTCTTACGCTCTATTTGTTTCACTGGAAAACCTTCTATAAAGATAGTTTTCCACATTTTCCAGTGTTCGGTAGCATAAAAAAAAATTAGCCAACAGAAAACTATCTTTAGTCAACGGAAAACTCTTACAAAAATAAGGCCTATTTTTTATAGGTTGTTTTCCAAAAAAAAAAAAAATTGAAAACAATCTCTCTCTCTCACACAGTGCGTAGCTCCTATAAATATTATCTTCTTCTGACCTAGAAAAAAATATTTTCTTTCGCTCATTCAGCCTTTCTCACAATAAACTCTCTTGCTTCTTCTCCTCCCTTTGTTTTTTCTCTCTTTTCACACCCTCATTATCACCCCCTCTGGCCACTTCTCTTTCCACAAATTTCTCTCTCTATCTGCCTCTCTTCTCTTTTTTCTCCCTATTTCTTCTACCCTCTATAACACCGTTCTTTAATAAGGTTTTTATTTTTTTTCTCCTCACAGATCGATCAACGATTCTATAACAATTTTCAGTATGTTTCTCAAACTATTTGTACTGGATTAGTTTGCCAGTAAAACTATTTGGCCTATGTGGCATTTTGAACTATTTAAAATGGAACTTAAAGTTATAATGGTTATTTTGAATTATGAGAAGTATGGTTTATATATATATATTATGTACGTTACTGTTTATATACATGAGCAAGATGAGTATTTGAGATCATGAAAATTGGATAGCTAATTTTAATTGTATCCTGTAAAGTTATTATTTACAACTATTTGTTTTTGTTGGCTTATATTTCGTGCCAAATTTGATTGTAATTATTTTCAATCTGTTGTACCCTGTATTTGTTGTGAGATTTCATTGTAAGGGTTGTGTGATAGAGAGAGAGAGTGTGAAGACTCAAGCATCTGAAGATTGAAGATTTCTCGCGGGTGTCTCGCGACTTAGCTTCCCGCGAAGTGATACATGTGCCCTGCACATGCTGGAATGCGAAGAGTCAGGCCAGGTGGAGACAGCTGTGTCTCGCGAGTATCTCGCGGGTAAGGCCTTCCCGCGAAACACCCGCGAGGCATTCTGTTTTGCCAGCCTGTCCAGCCTGAGTCACACTTTCTGTACCCACACTATATATACCCACATTACCCACAATTGAGATGAGAGCCTCTGAGAGAAAACCCTAGCCAAACACCTTGAGAGTTAGAAATTGTCATACCCATAATCCTCTACACATTTGTTTTGGGAATTTCCTCATCTCCTACCTCTCCATTTCCATACCATTGAGAGGTTGATAGCCCAAACACTTACCATACCTTTTCAGAGTGTGAAGTGACGTTTTGGTGCTACTGGGAAGCATTGGAAGAAGCCGATGATGGCAGATGCAACATGGAGCTTGTTGCGGGATCCGGAGAATTAAGCAAGACACGGTTCCGAGAAGCCTTGTTGGAGTAGGAGCTTGGAGGGCTTAGGTACATCGGGTAGATTAGGCTTGGAGGGTCTCTTGCTAACCCATGTATCCCAACTGATTGTCTAGTAGATCGATTTCTCCTTAGAGGGCGGCGGAGAGGTTTTTCGCCGAGTTATTCGGTTTCCTTTTCGATAACACGTCTCGGTGTTATCAGTGTTTGCATCTCTCCTCTCTACTCTTGTTCATTTCATTTTTACTGCTGTGTTGCTTTAAATATGGATTAGAGTAGTTGTTGTGCTTATACGCTTGTGTTTACACTATTCTGCACTTAGTACTAAGTTAGTGTAAAATCAACCAAGCCGTAACTTTAATTTGGGGAACTAAACTGCTCGTGTGTTTTTGACACATTTCCGAGCTTTCAATTGGTATCAGAGCGGGTACACTTGTTGTGGTTTTAATACCTAAGTGTGATCCTTGATCCTTTTTGAGATGGATAGGTCTCAATCTCTAAATGTTCCACCATTTTTTTATGGTAACAATTATGCTTTCTGGAAAGTCAGAATGAGGACATTTTTATGCTCTATTGAGGATACCGTTTGGGATGCGGTTGAAGTTGGTTGGACTAGGCCGGAGGCTGCAAAATCCACTTGGGATAAGGCAGCTCTTGTGGCAGCTAATGCTAATAGTAAAGCCTTAAATGCTATTTTCTGTGGTGTGTCTCCAGATGAATTCCACAGGATATCTCACATGACAGTTGCCAAGGAAGCTTGGGAGATTTTGGAGACCACATATGAAGGTACAAAGAATGTTAAGGACACAAAGCTCCAAATGCTTACCACCAAATTTGAAGAGCTCAAGATGGGTGATGATGAATCTTTTGATTCATTCTATGGGAAGCTCAACGAAATTGTTATTGCTAAGCTCAATCTTGGTGAGAAGATTGAAGATACTAAGGTGGTGAGAAAAATCTTGAGGTCTTTACCGGAGAGCTTTTGAGCAAAAGTCACAGCCATAGAGGAAAGCAAAGATTTGGATGAAATTAAGATCCAAGAGTTCATTGGGTCTCTTCAAACGTATGAGCTTGGACTGCCTTCCCATAAGACGAGTAAATCACTTGCTCTCAAAACCATCACCGAAAGAATGGATGATTCCTCCGAAGAAGATGGAGTGGAGAAGGAAGTAGCATTTCTTGTGAAGAACTTCCGCAAGTTTTTGAAGATGAAGAACAGTGGGAAACCATTCAACAGAGGGAAGTTTTCATCTTCAAGAGGTGATAGGAAAGAGTTTAAGAGGAAAGAGGGGAAGGATTCTCAATCTCCTTCAGATATTGTGTGTTATGAATGCAATGGCCATGGACATCTCAAGAAGGAGTGTCCAAATTATCTAAGAGGAAAGGGTAAGGTGTATGCCACAGCGTTGAGTGATTCAGATTCTTCAAATTCGGATTCTGAAGAGAGTTGTGACGGAGAAGGAAACTACTCTGCATTCATGACCATTGCTCATGTGGATTCCACAGATGATTTTGGTGCACTTGTGAAGGAGCTTGGTGAGTACTCTGACTTGGAATCAATTGGAATAGTTGAGGAATCTGAAGATGAGGTAGACGGAGAAGAAGTGGGTCTGCAAGAGACTTATAATTCCCTCCTTGAGAAGACTGGTGGATATGCAAAGGTGGCTAACGCAACCATTAAAAAGATGAAGAGGGCTGAGGAGGATTACAAAAGCCTTCTAGTGAGATATAAAGAAGCGAAGTGTGAAATTGAAACACTGAATGGTGAGCTATCAGAAGCTTACACAAAAGTGAGATTTCTTGAGCAAGATGTAGCGCAAGCACAAGCCAAGATAGAAAGGGTCTCTTCCAAGAAGCTAGATGATGTTATTTCATCTCAAAAACATGCCTCGGACAAGTCCGGACTGGGATATAATGGAGGGAGCAGCTCATCAGCTAATGTCACCAAAGAAGTGAAGTTCGTGAAGGCCAAAGATACGGTTGTAGAAGAGCCGACACCTGAGAAAGTTAAGGCTGAAAAGAAGAAGAATGTGACTGATCAACAGGTATTTAATAAATCCCGTAATCAATCAGAAGCCAGATTTGGATCCAGAGGAAGATCACTTCCAAGGTCACAACAGGGTCCTAGAACGAATCATGTGTGTCACTTTTGTGGATTACAAGGACATACAAGACCCAACTGTCATAAGCTGAGAGCATTGAACAATGCAAGTGCTCCTCGGTCATGAGGAAGGAGAAATGATGAGAGGACTTGGGGTGGTGAGCAACCAAGAAGTCAAAACCGTGATCCAAGGATGATGGACGTGATGAAGATGATTGGTGCCTTCACCAACTGTTTGGAAAGCTTCACACGGAGGTTTGGAAGTCCCAACTCTCGTACCCAATCCGTCAAGGATATCACCCCAAACGCACGTGACGTGTGGGTGAAGAGGGGTACTCATGCATAAGCATTATAACATGTCCATGCACTAATTCTTTCAATGATTAGGGACATTTGCTGTTGCATCCTTTCATGCATTGCCTTCATTTTATTGTATGTTATCTTTTACTTGTTTTGGTTTGTACCAGTTGTTTTCTGTTGATCTTTCTTTTCTTGTTCTGTTTTGGGTGTGTTCAAAAAATTCAAAAACCCATAAAAATTGAAAAATCTCAAAAAGTTTGATCACTTGTTTTGTGTATGTCACATGTGAGTTTGGCCTAGTACCTTCGTACTTATGGCGTAGTGCATTTACGAACTTAGCTTGTTATGTATGCACATTTATCTTTGTGGAAGAAATCTTGAAAACTATGTGTTATTGTTGTAAATAGATCTTCAAGCTTGTCATGAATGATTGATCAATAGTCTTGATGGTCTTGATACATGCATAGACTTGTGTCTTGATGGTCTTGATGATCAACTGTCGCACATACTAGTATTTGACTAGGAAAAAGGGAAAGCGACTTGTGTTCTAAATTGTATGGTGCTCAAAAAGCCAAAGGCTAATCATCAATATTGAAATATCAAAAATTTCAAGCACCGATCTCAAAAAGGAGATGTATCATCCAAAATGGATCAAATGTAATCAGTTTATGATTTATACAGAAGCCAAATGAAAAGCTTCTAAGCTATGTATTCAATTTGTGGGAGGTCATATATACTCATTTCTATAATTGAGATAGTCCACTTGATTTCGTATCAGTTGTGTATGACTCGATTGAATTGATCATTGAAACTTCACTCTGGTCTAAGGACTATTTCACATTTGATACTCACCCACAACACACAAGACTTTGATTCAATAAATGCTTATCTCATTTTTGTGATTGTACATGTTCAAATGTGATGTGTATGCTCAAATACTTGATGATCAAACCCAAAAAGATTTTTGAGTGTTTTATTTGTTTTTTAAAGTGATTTTATACTTTCGTGTTCTTTGTTTTTGTTCAAAATGCATTTTTGTGTTTTTCTTCAAAAACTGGTTCAGAAGTTTTCTCGCGAGAAGCTCGCGACTTAGAGCTTCCCGCGAAAAAGGCTTGAGGGAAATAATTTTTTCATCGTATCACACAGAAACTCTCGCAACTGTATCGCGACTGTCTCGCGACCAACAGCTTCTCGCGAAATGCTGTTTGGCAAAAACTGGATTTTTTCCAAATTCAGACAGAAGGTATCGTGACTGTCTCGCGACTGTATTGCGACCTAGAGCTTCTCGCGAAATTTCATGTGCTTCAGTGGCCAATTTCGCGACTGTCTCACTACTCTGTAACCCGCGAAAAACGCGTGTTTTCAGTTTATATGTAGCAAATGTGACAGTTTTTCAAAACTTTCTCATTTCCCTCGCTCAACCTCTCTCGAACCATTTTCAATCCAAATCACTATTTCATTCAAACCCCATCATTTTCAA
The DNA here is from genome assembly GCA_019022515.1 of Quercus aquifolioides. Lineage (NCBI taxonomy): Eukaryota > Viridiplantae > Streptophyta > Magnoliopsida > Fagales > Fagaceae > Quercus > Quercus aquifolioides. The sequence goes on along the minus strand of CM032332.1, from coordinate 26,755,096 downwards.
GCAAAATTTCTGCACAATCCTTTCAAGGTATGTTCATATTACACTTTTCTCATCTTTTATTTTCGGATTATGCAGTTTTTATGCTTAGGGTTTCAAAATTTGGGAATTTTTCGAAATTGGGTTGGGTTTCTTATATTTTGTGCAAATCTTTCAATTTTTTTTTTATTGGGCTGAGTCCCATTTGCTTTTTGTGCATCTGTGTTGGCCCCATGTGGCATTTTAACATGTATTGAGGGTAGATTTTCACATGTTCATGCATTGTTCATGCTTAGAGTACATTTGTGCATGCTAGATGTTTGACAAAATGTCCGGGTGACATTTTTGTGCCTAATTGGAATTGAGTGATTTCAATCTATGGGTTTTCACTTGTTTGACCTTGTTTCACTCGGTGTGGTCATTGTTCATATGTTTCATACACTTTGCACATGTTGAACACACTAAGCACACACCTAGGCACCCCTCATGCATCTGGTGCTGCATTCTCATGCATCAACACACGCACCCACATGCATCAGCACATGCACACATAAGCACACACATGCACAGTCACTTATTTTCATGCATCGTGTTTATGTTTTATAGGTTTGTATGTTTAAGCATGTTGTTAAGAGTCAACAATGCTCTGTTTTAAGTTAGTTTAACTCTGTTTTGAACTATCTTGAATCTAATCAAGTTCTGTGTTCTGTTTTGGTGTTTGTGCACATGTTCCCTTTCTGCTTTGTGAAATTGTGCAGATGTCTCCCACCAAGCATGCAGCTAAGAAGAAACCAACTTCAAAGCGTGCACGCACTAATTCTGATCATTTCAAGTCTACTGAAGCAGATATAAAGTGTAATGACTGCTATAAGGACAAGACGATCATAATGGAGAGAGTGGTTCAATTAGAAACTCTTAAGGACACTTTCATCCCTGAAGTGTTCAAAGATAGAACTTGGACCAAGCTGTTGAATCCAGTTAGGGTTGTTTATTCTGAGATAATCAAGGAGTTTTTCTCAAATGCAACTGTCAATGGAGATCGTATCGAGTGCTGGGTAAGACACAAAGAATTTGTGATTACTAGAGAGATCATCCAAGACTTTTTGGAAATTCGTCCTCCATCTCAGCCAATTAAAATTGCATATGAGGACAGATTGGGCTCTACTGCTGAGATGATTACAGTTCTTGGTGGTGAACTGAAGAAATCATCCATGAACACAATCAAATTTTCTCCGAAAATGAGGACACTAAGTTATGTGATGATTCATAATCTGTATCCGGTCACCAACCTCACCACACTATTTGCTCCAAGAACAAGATTCCTGTATGATCTCTTTACCCATAAGGAGATAGACATTTGTGGCCATATTATCCATGTCCTGAAGAAGAACATTACAAAGCAGAATACAAGGACTATAATGCCGTTTCCCTCTCTGATCATGGGATTGATTGCCAAAGCAAAGCTCAAACTTCCCAGTGGCCTCACAGTAGTTCAGAGGGACTATCCCATTGGTGGTCATACATTGACTAGGAGCACAGCACACATCAAAGGCTCCAAGACTGGTGCGCATACCATACCACCACCACGTGTTGAGCAGGACGAGGGTGGAGATACAGAGGAGGAGATTGACAGGTTCACTTCTGCTCCAAAGGCCGCGAATCAGCCATCATCTTCGGCTCCATCACAAGGCTTGAGCAAACTTGATCTCTTGCTAGCTAAAATGGACCAGATGTCTGACGTGCTTGAATCCCATGTGCATCACACCGCGACCCATTTTGCATACCTCCAAGGACAGGTCACTGCATTGTCTTCACAGATACAAGACTTGTCTATGGAGCAGGGCTCAGATTCAGAGTCAGATCAGTTCTAGCTTCTTTGGCCATTCCAGTCAAAAAGCGGGAGAAATTTTTGAGGGGGAGCTGAGGAAGAGCTTGCACAGTGTTAGGGGGAGCATAGATTTAGAATTATAAGCATTGGTTATTGGTTCACAAACAGTTTACCTAGGTTTATTTTAGTTTTTATAACTGCTGGTTTATGCTTACTGTTTTTACTGCTTATGTTTTAAACTTAAAGACTCTGGTTTAATCTCAGTTTTATTTTTGTTTAATTTGTGATTGGCTCAATGCTTTTGTAGCATTTCTTTTGTACTTTTAAGATATTGTTATCATGTCTTAAGTACCTCACTCTTGTGCCCATGTAGGATTTTTCCTAGATGCACATACTTCATGTACTGTGCATTGGTTGAGTGTTGGTCATTCAAGTGATTTGCCTTGTGTTTGTCAACTTGAATGTTCGGATGTTCATTCCAAGTGTGAATGAGCATTGTGATCACTATTGTATAAGTGATTGCGTGTTTGGTCAAGCCATGGTCTAATACTTTATTCCATTTTGCTTGATCCCATTATGCTTGTTCCATTTTTCATTACAAGTTTTCTACATAACCATGAACTTATTGTGTTGTTATGTTTCAGGAGATATTTGTCTCTATGGTTCAAGAGCTTCACAGTTTCTAGATTAGGTGTGAGTGAGTTTTGTCAATGTTCCCAAACTCACGTTTAAATCTAGAGTCTGTTTTAGGGGTTTTGTCACGGAATAGCCAAAAGGGGAGATTGTAAAGTTATTATTTACAACTATTTGTTTTTGTTGGCTTATATTCCGTGCCAAATTTGATTGTAATTATTTTCAATCTATTGTACCCTGTATTTGTTGTGGGATTTCATTGTAAGGGTTGTGTGATAGAGAGAGAGAGAGTGTGTGAAGACTCAAGCATCTGAAGATTGAAGATTTCTCGCAGGTGTCTCGTGACTTAGCTTCCCGCGAAATGATACATGTGCCCTGTACATGCTGGAATGCGAAGAGTCAGGCCAGGTGGAGACAGCTGTGTCTTGCGAGTATCTCGCGAGTAAGGCCTTCTCGCGAGACACCCGCGAGGCATTCTGTTCTGCCAGCCTGTCCAACCTGAGTCACACTTTCTGTACCCACACTATATATACCCACATTACCCACAATTGAGATAAGAGCCTCTGAGAGAAAACCCTAGCCAAACACCTTGAGAGTTAGAGATTGTCATACCCACAATCCTCTACACATTTGTTTTGGGAATTTCCTCATCTCCTACCTCTCCATTTCCATACCATTGAGAGGTTGATAGCCCAAACACTTACCATACCGTTTCAGAGTGTGAAGTGACATTTTGGTGCTACTGGGAAGCATTGGAAGAAGCCGATGATGGCAGATGCAACATGGAGCTTGTTGCGAGATCCAGAGAACTAAGACAAGACACGGTTCCGAGAAGCCTTGTTGGAGTAGGAGCTTGGAGGGCTTAGGTACATCGGGTAGATTAGGCTTGGAGGGTCTCTTGCTAACCCATGTATCCCAACTGATTGTCTAGTGGATCGATTTTCGCTTGGAGGGCGGTGGAGAGGTTTTTCGCCGAGTTCTTCGGTTTTCTCTTCGATAACACGTCTCGGTGTTATCTGTGTTTACATCTCTCTTCCCTGCTCTTGTTCATTTCATTTTTACTGCTGTGTTGCTTTAAATATGGATTAGAGTAGTTGTTGTGTTTATACGCTTGTGTTTACACTATTCCGCACTTAATACTAAGTTAGTGTAAAATCAACCAAGCCGTAATTTTATTTTGGGGGTCTAAACAGCTCGTGTGTTTTCGACACATTTCCGAGCTTTTATATCCGTTGTCAAAATTTTAGTTTGAAAACCAAATTCATTCTTGGTTTTTTTTTTTTTAATTATTTATTTATATTGATTACATTAGGTGGGTTTACACAATACACATATTATACATGTTTTAAATTATACAAGAAATGTAATAAAAACTATGAATATCAAACAGCAGAAAACATTCTCAAGCCTATTTTCAAGGTTATTACCAAACATCGAAAAATAAAATAGTTTTCCAAAAAATTCTCTCTGAAAAATGAATCATTTTCCAGAAAACGTTAATGCCAAAACAGAGAGAACATTAAATAAATTGACAGTGATGTGTGTATATATATATATATATATATATATGTGTGTGTGTGTGTTATTATGAATATCCACGGATCCACCCCACCCGGGGAAGTCAAATTCTATTCCTATCAACACCTGTGCATATAGGGGTGGATGCCATCGCACCCCCAATTTAAAAAAAAATATATGCATATTATATATAAATATTGACATTTTGAAAGGAATGGCCTAAAAATTTAGGAGCTCTCCTCCCCACAAAAGAAAGTCTCTAATGATCCTTTTAAATTAGAATTGAGCAATTAGCTCAATGTTTATAGAGAAAAGTTATCCTCTTCTTGGTTTTGAAGGCAATTAGCTCAATGTTTATAACTTTTCCTCTGGCATTTGCTAAATTTTTGGATGTTTCTTGGTTTTGAAGACTTCATTATTTCCTGCATAATATTTTTTCATTCACCTCCAAACCAAAATTCTTGTTTCCGCCCCCGTGATTGTATTTGCGTACGTATGTTGTGTAGCTGACTTTACAACAAAGTTTTTAACATATATAAAATAATATGAATGTAAAGAATTAGCTCATTACGCTCATCGATAACTGACGTTTCTACCCTTTTAATTGGTAAGAAGGCACCAAACTGGAATTGAAAATTTAGCAAGACACTGAACTTAGGTTACTTGTGTTCAACTTCTATATATCTATATTTTTTTTAAAAAGAAAAATCGATTGTGCTTTCTAGACATGGCGGAAATGACTTAAGTAGATGGATTGGAAAAAAATCATTTTCCTCAATCCGCCATTCTGATAAGTGATAAGTAAGAATCATGTCCAACAAGTGAATTGCTCTCTTACAAGGAAATAAATATCACAAAAAATTTTGCCTTAAAGCTATCTCGCCAAATACTCCACTGCATGCAGCTAAATTGGGGAAATAAAATCCCCCATATGCATATTACAAGGTAAGAATCAATGGGTTGAAAAAATTTTGGACCAGTGGTGGAGTGAGGATTGAATGTCGAGTAATAAATTTATAAATGACACACATGCATGTGAGTATTTGAGGGAAAAATCTAAATAATTAAAAACCATATATGTGAAAGAAAAAGAAAAAAGAAAAAAAAAAAGAAAAAAGAGAGAGATAATTTAATGCAAGCAAAAAAAAAAAACCAACAACAGCATATTTTATATAGTGATTAGGTTTTTATACATGCATAGATCACTTTGTGATTTGTTTGAAGATAAGATTCCACTTCTTCATGTGAAATGATTCTCAGTAGTTAGATTCACCTCAAATAAAATCCATATGAATTATTATATTTTGCTTAATTAGACTCATAAAATAGTCAACTTGTAATATTTTTTAAGTTATATTTTGAACATATATGTACTCAAAATTTTAGACTTAACTTTAAATTAATATTAAACTTTGATGGATTCCAGCTAATACAATTGGTAAAGTCTCTGATAGTTGAATAAGAGATTTAGAATTCAATCCCTGCCTACACCAAAAATTGACTAGTGTCTTGGTCTGATGATAAATAGCTATTATCAGGAGCAGACGTCATAGGTTTGAAACTTTCTCTCAAAAAAAAATATTAAACTTTGAAATTTATTATGTAATCATTCATATATTTTACTACTTATAAAAAAATAAAAAAGAATAAATTATTAGGTTATAAATATGTACTTTTTTATCATTATTTTTCTTAGTATTAATAATGTTCTTTATTTTTCTCCCTCTTTTCAAATAAATTTTTTTCTCTTTATTTTTAATTTTTTTGAACCTTTTTTTAATTTTTTGTTGAACTTTTAAAATAAATTTACAAAAACAAGAAAAATAAATTTCAAATTAAGTGTTACAAATAAAAGAAATAATATGATATATTACGCTGCAAAATTAACTTTAAAGTCTAAATAAAAGCATTCATTAATAAAATTGATATTAGTGATAAGTTCATGAGAAAGTGATATTATTCCAACCACAATTTACCATTTCAACGATTGTGAATAAGATTAAAAAAAAAACATTATTTTAATTTGTCACCTTCCCTCATTTCTTTAAGGTGACTATATATATATATATATATATATATATATAAAGCCAAAACTAAGAGAAAATCAAATTAAAATTTAAAATTAAAGTCTAATTTTGAACCATGTATCAAATCATTTTCTTAATTTTACTGCAAATATTTATCATCATTTATATTAAAAAAGAAACCACTTTCAATAACAATTATTTCTTTTTTAAATATAAGAATTTTATAGCATATTGAATATTAAGTTTTGAAATTTTTATTTATTTTCACACAACTAGACAACTCTTTAAAAAAAAAAAAAACGAATCATATAAAAGATGGAGTATTATTTTGAATTTGAATTGAGTAAGAGAATTCAAGAATAAAAAATCTTTCTAAAACTATAATTAAAAAACTTAAATAGTAATTACAATTAACATAACCAATAATTTAGGGGGAAATTATATTTTTTAAGAATATAATTTAAAATGAAAAATTGTTAACTTCTAAAAATTGAACTCTTTTTTTTTTTCCAATGCCCACCAAGAATAAAAATATAATGGTCAAAATCACAGTTTATAAAACTGACTATAAAACATAACACAAAGACCAAAGTCTTTAAGTATTAGCAAAAATAAAAAAATAAAAAAATAAAAACCAAAGTCTTAAAGTATATATACAATAAAATAAAACAAAATAGAAAGAAATAGTAATACTAATAAATTATTACCAAAAAGCTGGAGCTAGAGTTACGTGATATCAAATCTAAGATACCAACGATATAGTGGACAAGCAATTTGATGCCAAGTGTCCTTATATTTTAAATGGACTTCAACTTGTGCTAAGTCTTGTTCGATCTCATTTGTAAAATTTTGAATGTATAATACTTCCAACTTATTTAAAACTATTTTAAGTCCATCTAAAATTACTTCTAACTCATATAGTTAATTTAGGTTTCATTTGAAATTACTTTCAATCAATTTAAAATCTGGATTTTCTTACAAAAATTTATTATTAGTTCAAATATAAATTTCAATGTAAAAGTATGTTATATTATATAAATTAATGGTTCATGTCTTATTTAAAAAAATACACACATGAAATAAATTTATTGCATCACAATAACAAAAATTAGGTTAAGAAGTAAAAATATATTATATTTTTTCTAAAATAAAATACACAAACATAAAGAATTTTCATTTTCTACAAAAAAAAATTGAATTAACAAAATATAATAATGACCATATTTAGCTTATATATGAATTATAAAATGCATCTAATTGCATATTATAAAATATACCCATGCATAAGCATAGAGTTGCAAGCTAATATATAACAATAACACATGCTCCTCATTTCAATCTCCTTTCTTTAAAAAAGAAAAAAAAAATAAAAATCAACCTTCTGATCATATTGACAACTTCCCTCATATATTTTTCTTCTCCTCTATTTCCTTTGGATATGTACTGAATTTCCAACTCTTCTATACCTCTCTCAACTTTTCTTCTTCAAAATATTTTAAGTCCGTTTCTAAAAATTCATTAAAAATACCAATATATATATATATATATATATTTCTTTGAAAAAAAGAAGAAGAAGGAATGAGATCATTTGTATCTAGACAGTCATTAGAAAAATACAAAAAATAAATATTTATTAAAAAATGGGAATGAGATCATTAGTTTCTAAATATTCAATAAATAAAGGGATTGAGATTCTCCACCCTGTGGATTTATTTATTAAATATATTTTTTCTTTTCCTGGTGGTCTATCGAACTGTCATTTTTTCTCTGTGTTTTCTAGAAAAAAAGTTATCCATGAGGTTTAACTATTGAAAAATACGAGGATCATAATTTATTGTACAACTTTTATTACAACTTGTTACTTGCTTAATTATAAGTGGTAGAGAAAAAATAGTGGGTCTATGTAAGTCTGCATCTTCATTACTCACAACTCGTTACATGCTGAGTTATGACAAAAATTTTGCAATAAATTAGAGTCCTAACATTACTTTTTTTTTTTGTTTTTTGCTTTTCTGTTTTCGTTGGAATTTGAATACATTATGTACGATTATATCAAATGACATCATTGCGAGTACACTAAGAGTCTGTTTGGATACTACTTATTGCTGAAAACTGAAAACATTATAGCAAAATAATTTTTAAATGTGTGAATAGTACTGTGAGACCTAAATTTAAAGAAAAATTTGTTAAAATCCTACTTACGGGTCCTGTGAACAGTGCATGAGACCCACACTAAAAAACGCAGAAGCGCACGTCTGCTGTTTTCAGTGCAATCCAAACATACACTAAACTCTAGAACTACTTTTTATTTCTTGGTGTCTTCCTTGTAATTAAACTAAAAGAGGAAAGTTGGTGGGGTGCCGCACGTATAGCTAAGGAGCACAACTCCTAGTGAAGGTTTTTCTATTTTCTTTATTATAAAAACTTATTCAATGGTCAACGGCAGTAACCACTTTTGGTCCCAAATCTTTTGGGGTTGTTTAAGATCAGGAGTCCAGCTTTCTTTTGTAATCGAGTATTATATATATATATATATATATATATATGTTAAGGAATGAAATACCTTCAAGATCATTGATGATGTGCTAAAATCGTCAGTGAGTTGTAGGCTCCAAGTCGCTACAATGAGTACCTGTGAATAAGAGCAAATAGACCAAAATAGAAGTTACCGGTGTGGTACCAGCCAAAAACCCTCCAAAAGTCAAGTTAATGAATGAGAAGTCTCTAAAAACTCTATAGTGAGAGAGCTAGAGAGTTACTACGTACCTGAGAAAAGAGAAGGTCTAGTGTTTATATAGTAGTGAATGGTGAATCAAGATCCCATCGAAGTGGGGATCTTTCCTTGCTGGAAAGGTTTGGTACTTTAGGGTTTCCAAGATTTTAGGGTGCCTTTCCATATGAGAGAGATATGGGTGAGTAATGGGCATTATCTTGCATGTCATTCAAGATGTTTCCATGTATAGGTATCCGTGGGGACCAAGTTAAGCCACGCTGGACCCATCGGCCTCTTCACCCCGTTGGCCCTTTACTTCGTCTGGAGGTTTCCCTGTTGACTTATAGAGGTGCCTGTCGAGTATCATGGTGGGATCGTCGCTTGTGCTGTCGTCGCTTTTGGTCCTCCGTTTATGTCCATGGAGCTGACAGGTCCATAGACATCGTCGGCTTCCTTACGTGACACGTCCAATGGTATTAAATCTCTATCAAAAATACCCTTATTAGCTGCCCCCTACTCCGTGGTCCCGTCGGCTTTGGCTGACGGACCGCAGAGTACATGAGTATTTATGAACATTAATAGGTTTTATTAGAGCCTATGCCATTAAATGGTGAAGGTAGCTCTTGGTTAATATGCAAGGTGACACGTGGTGCTTGTTAGTTGGCCTTTTTTCCAATCATGAGCGTCGCTTCGTATACCACACATCTTCTCTCTATAAATAGTTCTTCCCCCTTTAGTCATTTCTTTTACTTTATTTTCATCCCTTGAGACCTTTGAGACTAGAGCATACACGCTAACCTGTCTTTCACAAGCACCCGTTGCCTATGCCTACCATCAGTCTTGCGAATCTTGTCACTTTACAAAGCCGTCTACTTATCTTGTAAGTCTCCTTCTCCCTTTTTCTTTTTATTTCTATCTTTTCTAGCTAGTCGTCACCTCTATAGAGACCCATCGAATAGGTTCTTAGAATACCTCTGTCGCTTATAGGTGAATATATGTCAGGGGATAGATAAGTGATGAGTGAACAATTGTTGTCAGTCTGTGAGGGTGCGGACTACGATGAACTCTACCCGTCAGGTCGTGAGCCTGAGGAGTTTATAACCTTGTCCCCAAAAAGGGAACCGTCTGCTCACTCCCCTGCCAAGGAGGAAGAGGAGTATGAAGAAGACAAGGGGGAGGTTGTAGGTGACGAGGATGAGGAAGGAGAGGGAAAGGGAGAAAGTGAGGGAAATGACGAGGGCGACAAAGGAGAGGTCGACGAGGAGGTGGAGCGTCAAGAGGTCGATGATGGTTCTAGACCTTTCATCCTTCCTCTTATATGGACGGTGAATGACTTCTACCCAACCATGTCCCTAAACGTCTTTAACAAACTTCGCGACCATTTCCAAATCCCAGATAACATCCCCATCCATCTACCGAAGAAATATGAGAGGTATTACTCGGGGAAAACAGCAAACATTGGTATGTATGATGCTATGTTTGTTGTCAATCTGAGGTTGCCACAGACGGAGTTACACCGTCAGCTGGCCAATTATCTTGAGTTATCTATCAGCCAAATATCCCCTAATGCATGGAGGATATTCCTAGGGGCCGAGGTGATATGGAGTCAACTGAGTGGTGGCAACCGTCGCCTTACCTTTGACAAGTTCTTCTATTGTTATAAGCCTCAACAGATTACCTCGTTAAAGGGCATTTATCATTTCTTAGCAAGAAAGACGTCACTTAGGTTGGTGTCAAACATGCCCGATTCGAATAGAAACTGGAAGAACATGTATTTTTTTGTTTAAGGGACGGATTAGGTGTGTAGACCTGAGGAGTGGGATAGCACGCCCAACAAGTTTGATAACACCTAGGGTATTGTGAGGGAGTCAGGTGTGCTGCCTGCCTTTCTTATTTCTACCCCGTCCGTTTTTGCCAATACTTATATATATTTTTTATTGCTTCCCGCCCAGGTCCGTCCAGAGATTACCGACGAGCAGGAGAGCTTTATCAGGCGCATCTTGGAGATTCCCTTTGAGCAAATGAAGTGGAAAGATTTGGTTACTCTTGACACTATCCACACCTTTTGCGGTGGTCCAGTGCTGACGCTAGTAGCCCGTCGGTTGCAAGCTTACACCCATCGCCGTAAGTCTTCTTTGCTTGTTTACCCGTCTAGCATATCTATAATTGTCTTAACTCCTCGTCTCTCTTTGTTTTGTTTTTAGAAATGGACGTTGGAAGGCAAAGGGCATTGGTGAGGAAAGTCGCCGCTGCACGATAGCAGCAGGAGCAGGAGCAGGCGTCGGGGTCAACTCCTAATGTGGCCCTTAAAGCTACACTTAATAGGAAAAATAATGCCAAGGATGACCATCCGCCAAAAAAGGTGACGAATGTTGGGGTTCATGCCCTAAAATCCAATTTATTGGCATGTCATAAATAATTAAATTGTTTAATTATATGAGACTATTTGTAAATGAACTAATGGGACATTATCATAGTCCTTGAGATGCATTGTATATGATTTATGTGATTTAGTCACAGAAAATATAAATCACAAGTTCCTTGTAAACTCAAAATATAGTTCGTAGTCGGTGATGAAATTGGGCGTTTTATATGCGAAAACTATAACACATCAACTAAGATGATTTGTCTTGATCATGCAAGTGAAGACTTCTAGTTGATGTGTTAATGTTTTTAAGTGTTAAGACATATTGAACTGGACCGCTGTGAGATTAATTATTCAATTAACAACTGTCACCTGAATAATTAATCTCACAACTGCTAATTTCATAAACTCTCAATCTTGAGAAGAAAGTGAACCCGATCATGAAATGTAAGTTACTTTGATATATCAAGAGTGAGATCTAATATTGATAGTGAAAACCTCAGTATGTTGGGTAACTACACGTAGTGTTGAGTGAACACATATTCTCAAAATGGAATCCATAATCTCTTTTTATAGAGATACGAAATATCCCCTTGAGATAAGTTTAATGGGAACTGGTTATTCAGGTCTCCCACTTTAGTAAGGAGTTACTAAAATTTATATTTATTGAAATCGAATTTCAATAAATATGAATAACTAAAAGATTAAACTAGGTATTCAAGGATAAAATAGTTGTTTACAAAGTGACAGTTCATTATGATTTTATTTACTATGGATATTTCATGGAGGGGTCAAATGATATCATTAGAGTCTTGGGATATAATTTATTAATAAGGCCTAAAATGCAATTATGTTTATGTAGTGGTATTAAATATAATTAATGATAACTTTGGACTTGTCATGAGTTGACAGATAAACCCAAGGCTCATTGGAGCTAAAGTATTATTTGTTCGCTTTGGTCCCATCTCAAGCCACAAACTAAAGCCCAATTGGGCAGGCCCAAAAGGCTAACCCAATTAGATAATCAGTTATATATAAGGAGAGAAACATACAAAATTTTCAGATTATGGAAATGGTGTGAATGTGAGTGTAAGCCACTCTTTTATTCTCCCTTAAACACATACGTGTAAACTAATTGAGAGACCACAATTCTTGGGCACCATGTGGAATTGGGATGATGATTAGAGGTATTCTCAAGTCTTGGTTTTTAATTTCACATCATCAAGGTACGCTTTCTACTCTTTGTTCCAGAATTCAAGGTTACATGTTATCTCTCATGAATGAAGTATATCCGTGTTTATTGCTTCCGTTGTGTGTTTTATATGAGATGCAAAACCAGATTTCCCAACAATGGGTTCATTGATTGGGGAGCAACAGCAGAAGGCTTCGTCACCCCCTCATCCCCCTCATTATGGAGTTAGGAAGGGTTTGATGACCGGAAAAGGACCCGTTGCTCCCAGCCCCGTCTAGAGGTTGGTCACTTACAAGGATTACGCCGTTGAGATGGTTACCTCAATCATCAAGGAGACGGACCTGGATCCATGTGGTGAACACTCTTCGGAGGACTTAGGGCCTTCTAGCCTCTACGACCTATCAAGGGTATGTCCCCGTCACTTAAGTTGTACTTCACCATTTTTTTTAATTCTCGTTTTAACCGTCATGTTTTGTTCCAGGCGTTGGTGCATATGAAGGCCCTTCAAGATAAGTGCATGGCCAACGAGGGGGTGATCCAATGGTTCCGTAAATGTCAGGAGATCGAGAACAATGAGAGGAACCAGTATAAAGAGGCCATCTGTACTCTTAATAAGGAGCTAACGGCCAAGCTAGCCAATCTGAAGGAAGAGACCCAACTTCGGGAGGAGGCAGAGAAGGCAAAGTCCAACCTGATGACAGAGTTAGCTGCTCTCCATGAGCAGATGGACAAGGCCAAGGCAGATGCTGTGGCGGAGTTTAAGGTCCCTCAGCCCTTTTTGACATGTGCAGCGTCTACTACGGTGACGGGTTTGAAGATTGCTTAAAACAAGTTAAGGTCGTCTACCCAGACCTGGACTTGTCTCGGATCATCATAGACGACACCATCCCACCGACCCCCGGGGGAGACGGCACTGTCAGTGACGAGACTGATGATTCTGTTCACATCGTCAGCCAAAAGGTGAAGGATACTGATGTCGAGGCTTCTATTCAGCCTGCTCCTGAAGGCCCAAAAACTCCTATGGTCTCGTCTGCTATGGATTGTCGGCTATGGATGGCCCATCTATTGTAGACCCGATTATTGACGCTCCCCCGTCTTGAACTTTCTTGTTTTTAAGTTGTATCTTTAAATTCTTGTTTTCATTTTATTTTCTAGACAATGATGGATGCCCCTTTTCGTTTGGGCTTTTATGTAAAACATTTACCCTTTGGGCTTTATATCTACTGCTTTTACTTCATCACTTATACTTGTTTGTTTTTATTTTAATTATATGCCTCTTTCGTATTCGTGCCGTCAATATTCTACTTTATCCATTTGTAGCAATTTTTCGTTGTATGTAGGACTTGACATATTTTGGGCATATCCTTATCCGTTGGCTTATTTCGGATACCCATCGGTTATCTCCAACTGCCGGTCCCCCTGTTTAAACTTAGCACAATTTTTCGATACCAGGTACCCTGTCAGTATCGTTGGTCGTCCGTCCACCTCGTAGGTGGTACTTGGTAAGAAATTTTAAGACCAGGTACCCGTCGGTACCCTTGGTCATCCATCCACCCTGTAGGTAGGACATGGCAAGAATTTTCAAGACCAGGTACCCGTCAGTATACTTGGTCGTCCATCCATCCTGTAGGTAGGACTTGCTAAAGAATTTTTATGACCAGGTACCCATCGATATCCTTGGTCGTCCGTCCATACCATAGGTAGGACTTGGTAAAGAATTTTTAAGACCAAGGACCCATTGGTATCCTTGGTCATCCATCTGTACCATAGGTAGGACTTGGTAAAGAATTTTTAAGACCAGGTACCCGTTGGTATCCTTTGTTGTCCATCCATCCGTAGGTAGGACTTGGTATATTTTGATGGTCCACTAAGGGATAGAAAGTAGAGCAACCTTTTTGATAATGCATCCAAGTCTTATTAATAATAGAAAGAGTTCTTAAAGAAACTTAACATCTTTAGAGTCTTAACATCTCTTGACATTCAAAAAATAAAAAACCAAAAGAAAGAAATAAAATAAGTTACCCCTGACTACTACTGGTAGTACTTCCCTAGGTGCTTGGTGTTCTATAGGTGATGGAGCTTCTGTCCGTTGAGGGTTCCCAAGTAATAAGTCCCCTTTCTATGACAGTCGATGACCTTGTAGGGTCCCTCCCAATTGGGGCCCAGCTTACCTTGTGAAGGGTCTTTGGTGGCTGTTGTTACCTTCCTTAGGACCAGGTCCCTGACCTGAAAATGATGAGGCCTGACCTTGTTGTTGTAGTGCTTTGCCATTAGATCCTGATAACGAGCCATCCTCTGCTCTGCCATTGCTCTAACTTCGTCAAGAAGATCTAATTGTAGGCGCATTCCTTCTTCATTCTTTTCTTCATTATGGTGGGCTACTCGATAGCTAGTCAGTCCTACTTCTGCTGGGATGATGGCTTCATGTCCGTACGTGAGGCAGAAAGGTGTTTCCCTCGTGGGTGTGCGAGTCGTCATCCTATATGCCCACAGGACGCCGGGTAGCTCATCTGGCCATATACCCTTTGCCCCCTCAAGCCGAGTCTTGATCATCATGAGTAAGGATCGGTTTGTGATTTCAACCTATCAGTTGGCCTAGGGGTGAGAGAGAGAGGAGTAGTGGTTCTTGATTCCTAACTGTTGGCAGAAATTCCTAAATGCGTCATTGTCGAATTGCTTTGCATTGTCAAACATGAAGCCCTAGGGATTTCGAAGCGGCAGATGATGCTTTTCTAGACAAAGCTCCGAACATTTTTCTCTGTGATAGTGACCAATGGTTCTGCCTCAACCTATTTGGTGAAGTAATCGATCCCTACAACGAGGAACTTAAGATGTCGTATAATAATGGGGAAGGGCCCAACTATGTCCAATTCCCATTGGGCGAAAGGTCAGGGGGCGCTCATTGGTGTAAGTTCCTCAGTTGGTTGCCGCATGATGTTGCTGAAGCGTTGGCAATTGTCACACGCCTTTACGTAGGACTAGGCGTCCTTCTACATAGTGGGCTAGTAATATTCAGCCCGTATCAATTTATGAACCAATGAGCGTGCCCCCGAATGGTTCCTACATATTCCTTCATGTACTTCTCTAATGACATAGTCCACTTCGTCGGGGATCAGTCACCTCAGATACAGACAAGAGAAACCCCTTTTGTAAAGGACATCCCCCATCATGACAAAACGTGAAGACCGTACCTTCAGTCTACGGGAAGCATTGCGGTCTTCTGGCAATGTCCCATTCCAAAGGTAGGATATGATCGGCGTCGTCCAATTGATTCCTAGAGGGATAACATGTACTTCTACTTTGTTAATGGCAAAGGAATATTGGACAAAGGATAGTACCTGACTAGTGACGTCCATATACCTGATGGATGCAGCTTTGGCCAAATGGTCTGCCTACTCGTTCTATTCCTTTGGGATCTGTATGAACTTAGCCAAGAATCCCTCGCTCATCTTGTCTTTAACCATGCTCAAGTATTCTTTTATCCATTCCTCTTTTGCCTCGTAGTTGCCATTGATGTGCCCGACCACAACTTGTGAATCGTAATGTATGACAACCGACTCAGCCCTCGCTACTTTAGCTGAGTCAAAGCTCGAAAGGACTGCTTCATACTCTACCTCATTGTTGGTCGTTAAGAACTGGAGGCAGACCGCACATTCTACTATATCTCCTTCCGGCGACCATAGCAGGACCCCAGCTCCTTCGGCCTGTTGGTTAGACGAACCGTCTGTCCATATCATCCATGCCGTCAGTTTCTCCTCTTCGTCGTTTCCTATCTTGAATTCGGCAATGAAATTAGCTAAAGCCTGTGCTTTGATCTCAGTCCTAGGTCGGTATTGGACATCAAACTCACCTAGCTCAATCGCCCATAGAACCAATCATCATTCTACCTTCAGGTTGTTCATTGTCTTTCGCAACGGCTTGTCTATTTGGACCACTATAGTGTGTGCTTAGAAGTACGACCTGAGTTTCCAAGAAGATGTGATCAGTGCGAAGGCTAGCTTCTCCATTGGGGGATATCTTCCCTCAGCTCCCTGGAGTGCTCGGTTGGTGTAGTACACGAGTAACTGCACTTGATCTTCCTCCCATATAAGAGCAAAACTGACGGCCATTTGGGACACGGCTAAGTATAGGAAGAGCTCTTCACCAAGTTTGGAAGGATTAAGCAGCGGGGGGATGCAAGGTACGCCTTTAGTTCTTTGAAAGCTTTCTGGCACTCGTTGGTCCATTCGAAAGCCTTCCATAGTACCTTGAAAAAGGGTAGACATTTATCCGTCGCCCTGGATACGAACTTGTTAAAGGCTACAACTCTACGATGTTTAAGGCTTGTAAATGATCGTCCATCTCAAGCATGGCTATGTAGCATTCGCGAGCAGCCATCTAGTCTCATCGAATTTCTTCTATCCTTACTCCATTAGAAACTTTACCAGCAGGTGGTATGTGGACGTGGCCGCCTGCCAAGTGTTAAGTGTGGGATGACCAGTGATGGCCTTGTAGGCAGAGGAGCAGTCAACAACAAGGAAATTGACCACCTTAGTAAGCTGCTAAGGGTACATCCCGATGGTTACTGGCAAAGTAATGATTCCAACGGGAAAGACCTTGGTGCCATCGAATCCTACCAACGGCACGTCTGAGGCTTGGAGACGCTCTTGGTTGACTCTCATCTGCTAGAACACAGGGTAGTAGAGGATATCTGCTGAGCTCCCATTGTCCACTAATACCTATCGAGTATTGAAGTCCACAATGGACAAACTAATGACCAGGGCATCATCATGAGGGTGGTGTAGTGGTCTAGCATCTTCCTCTGTGAAGCTAATGGCAGGGTTGTTGACCTTCGTAGCTTTTAGGGGTCACCCGGAAATCTGGACGCTCTATACCATATGTAAATATGTCTTCCTAGCCTTCTTAGATGATCCCACCATAGTGTTTCCTCCTACGATTACTCTTATCTCACCAAGTAGGGCTCTAGGTCTTTCTTCAGCCCGTTGGTTGGGCTCAGGGTCCCTTGGCAGGTTTTCACCACCCTTGACGAACCGTTGTAACTTTCCCTGTTTAATGAGGGCTTTAATCTGCTGCTTGAGGTCGTAGCACTTAGAGGTGTCATGCCCTTGGTCCTGGTGGAAGAGACAGTACTTATTCCGGGGTCTTTTGCTTGGATTGCCCTTCAGCTTGTTTGGCCATGTCAGCGCCGCGTCATCCCTTATCTACATGAGAACTTAATCCAATGGGGTATTCAAAGGGGTGAAATTTATCATCGTCCCTGACGAGGGTTTTGATCTCCTGTCGTCCCTTTGCTCATTCGTTCAAGCCGACTTTCTTCCTATGTCTAGACGAGGGTCATCTTGCCATTCCCTTTTTCTCGGTGCGTCCCCCCGGGCGATCATCACATCTTCAGCATTCATGTATTTTATGGCTTTGTATAGCGTTTCGGCCATCGTCATTGGGTCATTCTTGTAGATGGAAAAGAGAAACTGCCCTTTCTTCAATCCACTGGTGAAGGCAATGACGAGGACTTTGTCATCAGTTTCGTCAATCAAGAGAGCCTCTTTGTTGAAACAGGTTACGTACGACCTTAGGTTTTCGTCTTCCCGCTGCTTAATGTTTAGTATGGCCGCGAAAGATCTCCTGTGTCTCTGTCCTCTAATGAAATGTGTGATAAAGTGTCCAGTAAACTCTTTGAAGGTGGAGACCATGCTTGGGGTAAGCTTGCTAAACCATACTCTTGCTGGCCCCTTCAAAATGGTAGGGAAGACCTAGCACATAATTTCGTCTAGAACTCCTTGCAAGTGCATCAGGGTTTTGAATGACTCTAGATGGTTAAATGGGTCCTTTAACCCGTCATACGCTTCTACTTGTGGCATCCGAAACTTCGCTAAGAGGGGGAAGGAAGTCACCTGTGTAATGAACGGGGAGTCGATCCGATGGACTAATTTGTCCAAATTGGTAGATAACCGTCCCCTCAGGGCGTTCATCATTATGTCCATCTTCTCCTTCATCATTTGCATATCCTAGGCTATGCGCATCACACTAGCTTCTATTTCGGAAGGGCGGCTGGTATCTTCCGAGCCATCCCTTCTGCTGGGGACGTTGCTCTCCTCCTGGTCTTCCCTCTCCTATTTGTCCCTCGTTGGTAGGTGATTACCATTCTTCTCGTTGACATCCCGCTCATCGCATGGGCCTTCTTAGCGTTGCTCATTCCTTTGGTTTAGCTTTTGTTCCAACTCCTGGTTGTGCTGGGTTAGCCATTCTACCTCCGCAGCCAGGGTTTGTACTTGTCTCTCCAAGGCGTTGGAGGGGTTTCTTGTTCCTGATTGATGGTAGCCATCGAACACATTTGGACCATGCAACTCTTTCGTCTCAGAAGCGGTGATATGCTTAATCAATGTCGCATTCCCCATAAACGGCGCCAACTGATGATGTGCTAAAATCGTTAATGAGTTGTAGGCTCCAAGTCACTCCAATAAGTACCTGTGAATAAGAGCAAATAGACCAAACAAAAGGCATCAGTGTGGTACCCGCCAAAAACCCTCCGAATGTCAAGTTAGTGAATGAGAAGTCTCTAAGAACTTTATAGTGAGAGAGCTAGAGAGTTTCTGCGTACCTAAAAAAAGAGGATGTCTGGTGCTTATATAGTAGTGAATGGTGAATCAATATCCCTTCGAAGTAGGGATCTTTCTTTGCTGGGAAGGTTTGGCACTTTAGGGTTTCCAAGATTTTAGGGTGCCTTTCCATATGAAAGAGATATAGGTGAGTAATGAGCATTATCTTGTGTGTCATTCAAGATGTTTCCATGTATAGGTATCCGTGGGGACCAAGTTAAGCCCCGCTGGACCTGTCAGCCTCTTCACCCCGCCAGCTCTTTGCTTCGTCCAGAGGTTTCCCTATTGGCTTATAGAGGCACCCGTCAGGTATCATGATGGGATCATCGCTTGTGCTATCGACGCTTTTGGTCCTCCATTTATGTCCATGGAGCTGAGGGGACCATAGACACCGTTGACTTCCTTGCATGACACGTTCAGTGGTATTAAATCTCTGTCAAAAATACCCTTATTAATCATGATATAATTATTTATTGGAACACCATTTTAAAGTAAATACTTTAAAGTTAATAAATAATTAGAACCAACAATACAATATTTACAGCTCGAGTTTTGTAATTCAAGTTGCTATTAACTAATATCTCTTATATAATTATTTCAATAGAGATATCTAGGATTTAAATCCCTCATCCCCAACTAAAAAAAAAAAAAAAAAAAAAAACTCATAACATTACTTAATGTTTCCATCAAAGATATCACTATGACAATATCCAATTTGAAATTTATCAACAATAACAACTAAAAAAAAATGGTTTGAATCCCCCCTCCCTCACTTACCATTTATCCACACCAAAAAATTAACAATCGCTTATGAGCCATGCCTCCCTTGACTTTCCAAAAATCTCCCTTAACAACCTAGTAAATGCATATTTGGATTAATACTTTTTTATGATTGATGATACATATTTGTAAACCTCGTGTTGTAAATATTGTAGAATCTTAGTATCATCCATTCAAAAACTACTCATTTATTATCTTCTTGAAATGCCAAAAATTATATTCATTGCCACAATAATTTGTTATAGCTTTTTAGCATTTTCCTCAACAACAAAAAATGACAAAGTTTCCCTACAAATTAACTTGGTTGTAGCTTACGGCTATAATTGCACTCAATATCTTTTTATTGGATATAAATTTTGCTAAATCCACCATTGGATTACATTTTCTTCTTATATCCCCCATACTTGCAAAATTTCCAGAAAATCAAAGATCGATAGCATAAAAAAATTATGCATAAAAAATAAGTTTATAAATCAAATAGTAAGTAACATCCAATTTGTACAAAATTTGTTGTGTGTTAAGAACATAAAAAATATGCAATTTAACAGTTAGGTTTTCAAAATATGTAGTCATATTAATATTTTCAGTGGTAGTTGCAGTCTTAGACTACAACCAAGTTTATAGTCAAAATTTGTACTAAAAAAAAATAGTCATATTAAAAAGTAAAAATAATGGATTTTAAGTATATAAAAACATTATAATATAAATTACTAGTTAAATATTATTTGAGTGATAACAAAAATGCATATTTAAAGTTATTTCCTTAGGCCTCTAAATGTGTTGAGTCAGCCCTGCTATAATAATTATGCTTGTAGGGCTAGGGGCTCGAAACACATATTGGGCCTTGGGCCTTATCCGAGGAGGTAAGTAAGCTGGAGATGCGTGAGTAGTACAAAATGGTTTGAGTTGAAGACTTTATGAGCAGACCATGAATGGGATGGTGGTCCGAGGAGCAGTGTCTCCTCGGACAGGCTAAATATAGGTCAAGCATAGATCTTAATGATCAAGGCGACCTTTCAGGAGGCTCCATTGATGAGGACAAGCATCGCACACATATAAAGAGTGATGGGAACTCAAAAACATTTAAAGAAAAACTTCTACCACCGCATTAAATGCATTGCAGCTATTTTTCTGGCCTCATTTATGCGGAGAAGACCCCTGAACAGTACTACCTTGGCAACCACAACTCACAGAAGGCCAGATGAGATGTCTGATAGGACAAGTACTCAAGTAGCAACCCAAATTATCGGCAAGTGTAGGGTAAGGATTGTCCAAGAGGGACTATATAATAAGAGAGACCCTCCATGAGAGAGGAAGGGGAGAAAGGAGGAACACTGTAACAATCTAAATAATATTTATACTCAATCTCACCTGGTTTATAGGAATGTTAACCTCCTCGGACTGTGAACTTATTCCTATTTGTTCCTGTTGTTTCATTTAAATCTTCCATCTAATCCATACTAGCCATTGTTCAATTCATTAAAACCCAGTTCTCTAACCCACTCTCTGCAAATTTATTGTACTGGGCTCATTGGGCCAAGACCCTATACCTTTTGGGCTTGGGCTGTAAAACGTGTCCCTACAATTGGAGCCATCTGTAGGGAGAACTTGTGTGATAGTGAGTACAGTGGTTAACTATGGTAGGCTCAGGTCCACACCAAGCAGAGTCCTTGGGATCCAAGCATGGTGACCCCTTTGTCAACCTCGAATGGAAGGTTGATCGTGAAGGAAGCGTGCATACCACACATACTAACAGGAGTCAACCTCGAGAAGGAAGCCATGTCTCCCACACAAAGAGTAACAAGGTCATGCAGTTGGAAATTAACCGACTAAAGAGGGAATTGCGCCATGCATGACGAAGGCGAACTCCCTCTAACTCTGACGTTTCTTCAGATAACGAAAGAGACGTCAGTTACAGGCAAAGGTCCCGAACCCTGCCCAGCAAGTCTTTCTCCTACGAAGAGGAGCACCATCGCAAACGGAGGGTTAGAAGCCCACCTCACAAAGGCGTGGGAAACGACACTGTAAGCAGGGCCTTGGACCAGATCTCCAAGTCACCCTTCACGTGCAAAATCGAGGGGGCTAAACTTCCTCGACAATTCACTCAGCCCACTTTCACCATGCATAACGGTAAAATAGACCCCGTCGAGCATGTGAGCCGCTTCAATCAGAGAATGGTTGTCCATTCCAGAGAAGAAGCCTTGATGTGCAAGGTTTTCCCAACCAGTCTGGGACCTATTGCCATGAGATGGCTTAACAGCCTGAGGGCAGATTCCATAAGTTCCTTTAAGAAGCTTACCTAGGCTTTTTTTTCCCACTTTGTCACCTGCAGCAGGGCTCCTCGTCCCTTGGCCTCCCCACTGTCCTTATGCATGCGAGAGGGAGAGACCCTGAAAGCATATACGGATAGATACTGGAAGATGTTCAACGAAATAGATGGTGACTTTGATGATGTGGCCATCAGTACCTTCAAGCTTGGCCTCTTGGCCAAGCACAGTTTGAGAAAATCTCTGACTGGCAAACTTGTCACTATGGTACGCAGCTCATGGACCGGATTGATAAGTATAAAAAGGTCGAGGAAGACCAGCAGCAGGGGAAAGAAAAGGAGAAGGTTATCCTTCAGGAAAGGAGGGATTTCAGGTCAGACTAATATAATAACAACCGGCCAAGGAGGGACTTTGTCGGGCAGCCAGGATCTGTCAATCCTCAAGCGGTCAATGCAGTGTTCCGAGAGCCAGTGCATCAAGTTCTTGAGAAGATTAAGAATGAGCCATTCTTTAAATGGCCAAATAAAATGGCGGGAAACCCTGAAAGACTCACTCACAACCTCTATTGCCAATATCACCAAGACCATGGTCACACCACAGAAGATTGTAGAAGTTTGTGGGACCACCTGGACCAACTCATCCGTGAAGGAAAGTTAAAGCAACTCTTGCACCGCTCTAGTGGTCAAGGGGGCCAGGCAAACTCAAAATCCCGGAGAGATGATTCTTCGAGGCCTTCTTTGGGAACGATAAATGTCATTTTTGCGGCTCCAAGGAGAACTGGGTCCTGCCCTTCCAGAGTGATGTCTGTGGCTCGGCTACCTGCCGAGGGCGCTGATCGAGAGCCAAAGAAGGCTAGACTAGAAATCCAACTGGTTTTGGGCTTCTCAAACGAGGATAAAATCGAAACCATCCAACCTCACGATGATGCTTTAGTAATTACCCTCAGGATTGGGGGATATGATGTGAAGAGGGTGATGGTGGACCAAGACAGTGGTGCCGAGATAATGTACCCCGACCTATATAAGGGGCTGAATTTGAAACCCGAGGACTTAACACACTACTGCTCACCCCTAGTAAGTTTTGATGGTAAGATCGTCATCCCGAAGGGCCACATTAGACTACCTGTGTAGACTGGTCTAGAAGTAGTGGAAGTAAACTTCATCGTGGTGGACGCTTATTCACCCTACACAGCCATTGTGGCCAAGCCTTGGCTTCATACCCTAGGAGCCGTTTCTTCGACTCTGCACCAGAAGGTGAAGTACCCATCCAGAGGCCAGGTTAAGGAGATCTTGGGAAATCAATCCGTGGCTAGGCAGTGCCTCGTGGTCGCCATTCGACATCAGCCCGAGGCCGAGTCATCAGCCCGCGCCGAAGGGGGCTTATAGCAATTAAAGGCTCTAGCGCATCCGTCAATGGGTCGTCCGAGGAAGCGAAATGTGAGAATTTGGTGAGTGTTATTGGTGACAATCCGGAGAAATTCTTTCAAATTGGGGCACAGCTACCTCTTCCAGAGAAGGAAGAGCTGGTAGAGTTTCTTAGAAGAAATGTAGATGTTTCACATGGAGTGCTTACGAAGCCCCGAGGGTGGACCCAAACTTCATCTATCATCATTTAAATGTTAATCCATCCATCACTCCCAAGAGGCAACCTCATCGGCGCTCGTCCAAGGAACACTCTGATGCTATCAGAGATGAGGTAAAGAAACTAAAGCAGGCAGGGGCTATCAAGGAGGTATTTTACCCTGAGTGGTTGGCCAATACAATGGTGGTGAAAAAGAAGAGTGGAAAATGGCAAGTGTGTGTGGACTTCACGGATCTGAATAGGGCTTGCCCAAAAGATCCTTTTCCTATGCCCAAGATAGACCAGTTGGTGGACGCAACTGTAGGCCATCCTCGGATGAGCTTCCTAGACGCCTTTCAGGGATACCATCAAATACCACTAGCCCTGGACGATTAGGAAAAGACAGCCTTCATCACCCCCACGAGAAATTACCACTACAAAGTGATGCCTATCAATCTAAAGAATGCAAGGTCTACCTATCAAAGAATGATGACCAGGATGTTTGAACCGCAGCTGAACAAGAGCATTGAGATCTATATAGACGACATGGTGGTAAAAAGCAAGGTAGCATCTGAGCACCTAAGAGATCTCGGGAACATATTCGAAATTCGGAGGAAACACAAGTTGCGCCTCAACACTTCCAAGTGTACCTTTGGTGTGGGATCAGGCAAATTTCTGTGCTACATGGTAACCCATAGGGGAATTGAAGTTAATCCCGACCAGATTAAAGCAATCAACAGCCTACAACCACCTCGGAATCCCAAGGAAGTTTAGAAATTGACCGGAATGACTGTTGCCTTAAACCGGTTTATCTCTCAGTCAGCGGATAGGTGCCGACCTTTCTTCCTACTGATGAATAAATGGAAGGGGTTCGAATGGACCAAGAAGTGTGCCTTGGCCTTCCAACAGCTTAAGGACTATCTTTCTCAGCCTCCCATCATGTCCAGCCCTGAGGTTGACGAAGTTCTATTCGTTTATATCGTTGTGGCCTCTCATGCCGTAAGCCTGGTCCTAATACGAGTTGACGATAGCATACAAAGGCCAGTTTATTATGTAAGTAGGTCACTACACGAGGCCGAGATCCGCTATCTACCGTTGGAAAAAGCTATTCTGGAGGTGGTACACGCCACACACAAACTCCCCCATTACTTTTAGGCACACACGGTTATTGTCCTAACTCAGCTTCCACTCGGAGCTCTGCTCTAAAGCGCTGACTACACAGGGAAGATTGCTAAATGGGCCACGAACCTGGGGGCTTTTGACATCAAATACATGCCCCGCACTTCTGTCAAAGGTCAAGTCCTTATGGATCTAGTAGCCAAATTTGTTGAATCCCCACTAGAAGAAGAAACAAAAGCAGGACCCATGGATGGGAAATCGGTCGACATGATATCCCAACGGGGCCCCCTACAATGGAAAGTGTACGTTGACGGTGCTGCAAATTAAAAGGGCTCCGGAATGGGATTAGTATTAATATCCCCCGAAGGACTCACTATTGAAAAGTCATTAAGGCTGGACTTCTTAGCCACAAATAACGAAGCTGAGTATGAGGCTCTGTTGATGGGAATGACCATGGTTCAAAAAATGGGCGGAAAGGCAGTGGAAATGGTCTCGGACTCAAGACTAGTCGTTGGCCAAGTGAATGGAGAATTTAAGGTGAGAGATGAAAGAATGCAGGGGTACTTGAGTCAAGTTAGGCATCTACAATCAAGGTTTGAATCTTTCAACCTGTTGAACATCCCTAGGAGCGAAAATACACACGCTGATTCCCTAGCCACACTTGTGACCTCCTCGGCGCAGAGCCTGCCTCAGGTTATCCTTGTAGAAGACCTATGCAAACCCACAGGACTGAACAGGGAGGTGGTTCATGTTCATCAAGTTAGGGTGGGGCCAAGCTAGATGGACCCTATAGTGCTGTTCTTAAAAGAGGACACTCTACCTGAGGAGATATCTGAAGCAGACAAAGTGCGGAGAAAGGCTCATTGGTTCTGGCTGTCCGAAGACCAAAAGTTATACAAACGCTCATTTTCTGGGCCATACCTGCTGTGCATACACCCCGAGGCAACAGAATTACTTTTTGAGAAGTTACACGAGGGGATTTGTGGGAGCCAGACTGGAGGTAAATCTTTGGCACACAGAGCCATCACTTAAGGCTATTGGTGGCCGAATATGCAGAAAGAGTCACAAAAGTATGAAAAAGTGTGATCAATGGCAAATGTTTGCACCAAATATACACTAACCGGGAGGAGTCCTTAACCCCTTGTCGAGTCCCTGGCCATTCGCTTAGTGGGGCTTAGACATTGTAGGCCCTTTCCCCAAAGCAGCGGGAAACAAGAGATACCTGCTAGTTGGCATAGACTACTTCACTAAATGGGTTGAAGCCAAGCCCTTAGCAAATATCAGAGACGTGGACGCAAAGAAGTTTGTTTGGAAGAACATTGTCACCCGATTCGGAGTCCCGCGGACCCTCATTTCGGACAACGGCCTTCAGTTTGATAGCAAGTCTTTCAGAAGGTACTGCTGTGACTTGGGAATTAACAATAGATACTCTACACCAGCTTACCCCCAAGGGAATGGACAAGCCGAGGCAGTCAACAAGGTCATAGTGAATGGACTCAAGAAGAGGTTGGATGATGCGAAGGGAAAATGGGTGGAAGAGCTGCCACATGTCCTCTGGACATACCAAACCACGCCTCGCAAATCCACCGTAGAAACCCCCTTCACGATGATTTATGGGGCCGAAGCTGTTATTCCCTTGGAGATTGGCTTCCCAACGTTAAGGACTAGCTCATTCAATCCTAGCAGTAACAATGAACTATTAGAAAAGAGCTTAGACTTTATTGAGGAAGGAAGGGAGAATGCCATGGTCTAATTGGCATACTACCAACACAAACTCAAGCAAGGTTATAATGCCAATGTAAAGCTAAGGCCATTAGCACCTGGTGACTTGGTATTGAGAAAGGTTCTAGGCACTGCAAAGAACCCGGCATGGGGAAAGTTAGGGCCCAATTGGAAAGGACCGTATCGCATCACCTCGGTGGCCGGTATAGGAGCATATTTCTGGAAGACTTAGATGAACATGCAATATCACGCCCTTGGAATGTAAACAACCTAAAAAGGTATTATTATTAATGAAAGTTTCCTTTATCAATATGTTATGTCGTTGTATAAAGGCATTGTCCTCCCTGTCATTCCATCTTTTATAAGTGTTTAAACAGAACCCAAGTCATGCCTAAAGTCCTTGGACCAGATGCTTGGGAGAAATTAACACAATGTGCCATATTTTATAAGTGTTTGAACAGAACCCAAGTCATGCCTGAAGTCCTCGGACCAGATGCTTGGGGGAAATTAACACAATGTGCCATCTTTTATAAGTGTTTGAATGGAACCTAAGTCATGCCTGAAGTCCTCAGACCAGATGCTCGGGGGAAATTAACACAATGTGCCATCTCTTATAAGTGTATAAACAGAACCCAAGTCATGCCTAAAGTCCTGGGACTAGATGCTTGGGGGAAATTAACACAATGTGTCATCTTTTATAAGTGTTTAAACAGAACCCAAGTCATGCCTAAAGTCCTGGGACTAGATGCTTGGGGGAAATTAACACAATGTGTCATCTTTTATAAGTGTTTAAACAGAACCCAAGTCATGCCTGAAGTCCTAGGACCAGATGCTTGGGGGAAATTAACACAATTTGCCATTTTTTATAAGTGTTTAAACAGAACCCAAGTCATGCTTGAAGTTCTCGGACCAGATGCTTGGGGGAAATTAACACAATGTGTCATCTTTTATAAGTGTTTAAACAGAACCCAAGTCATGCCTAAAGTCCTCGGACCAAATGCTTGGGGGAAATTAACCCAAGTCATGCCTAAAGTCCTCAGACAGGATGCTTGGGGGAAATCAACACGCAATTGACTTCTTTTATAAAGTATTTAACACTCCATGGTATCTAATTATTTCTCACTAAGTGTCAAGATGGATTAGAAATTATAACTAGCTCCTCAAATTAATAGCTTTGAGTAAATTAAGATCCTTAACTACTTTCCTGGGTGGTGAACAGAGTTAAGGATATCTCTCTCTCTCTTTTATTTATTTTTACGAAGTTCGTTACTTATCTTTGTTAAGCTCAGCCTTCAGCATAGAGGGGTCAGTTTTTGGTATAACTATGTGGGAGACCTACCTATTGCTGATATTTTACCAAATTACTTAACCTGTTGGTAGTAGATTATTATTAGCTTCTAATAGAGACATACAGCAACAAATTAATACTATATATAACACTAATGAGCTCGAAAGCAGATAGAGCAAAATCACAAGAGATATCCATTAATCGAAGGTAGGTACATTACAAATGTTGGCAAAAGCCACACGCAAAAAAAAAAAAAAAAACTATTTTCCTGTGGGTTGAGAGCCCTTCTCGGGATCGGTGGCCTTATGCTTGGCATCCCTAACATCAGACGTTGAATCAGCTGCTTTAGCCCGGGAAACTATGTCCTTGATGGTAAAGGTGTCCTCAGCAGGAACATTTTTGGCCAAGGGTAGGACCTCTTTACCCTTCCCAACCACCCCTAAGGTAATCTCAGCACCCACAGTAAGGGCTTGGGTATCAAGGGCCTGCTCAGAAGAAGGGAGGGGTAGGGCAGTGGTCGGAGGGAGGTCAGCTGGGACTTCTCTGATGTGTTCAGAATAGAACACGCTCTCAGTTTTCCTCAGCTCAGAGTCTGCAGGGACCTCCACACGGTTGAGCGCCTCCATATAGGACTCAGTGCAGTAATCCCTACACACTTCGGCTACCTCATCGGCCATCCTTTTTTCTGTTTCCTCCACCCTGCATTCATAAGATGCAATCACTACAGCCTTAGTAGTTTCCTTGGCCACCCGAGCTGCCTCTTTTATTGCATCCTTGACCTTCTACAGCTCGGCCCTAAGTTTCAGGACCAACTGTTTCTGGGTGGCCAAGTTAATCTCTGTTGTATACAGCAATTTCTGCTGGTCCTCGGCCTGAGCCTCAGCAGTTTTCAACCCCACCACAGCACTCAGACGCTCATGCTCTGATTCCTTCAACTTCTTGGCGAGCTGTGTCTTCTCCTCCTTTACGGCCCCGAGTGCTTTCTCGACCTCATGCCGAAAGTAGGACTCAGCCTCAAGTTTATGGTGGGCACTTCAAACCCACTCTTTGGCCACATAGACCTGCTGAGTGACCTACATAAAAGTGGCAAAGGGGTTACAAAAAAGAAAAGAAGAAGAAAAGAAATATATATAAATGAAAAAGGCAATGAATTAAAGTATTGCTAGAAGCTTACTTACCATAGCAAGGTCTCTCTTCAGAGACATGAATAGGTCAGGCTGCTTTGTTTGCCTAAGGGTCTCCATGTCCCTAGGGAGGATGAAAGGCTACTCCATGGCTTGAGCTAAATGGGTGGCGTGCCCTCTGCTGGATTCCCTTATGGTAGAGTCATAGGGGATAGGGGCCCCCGTCCTTCTCTATCACAGGGGCCCACGTTCACTGTTGGCAACACACCTCAGCGTCATCCCTGCTATCTACATATTTAGACCTCTTATCTCTATGGTCTTTGGTTTTTTGCTGTTTAGTGCCCCTCTGAGGAGGCACCTCCCTCTTCTAGCTCCTGTAATGGTCTCTTCTTCTTCCGATCAGGATTAACGCGCAGTCCAAGGTCGGCAGGAGGAAGAGGAAGATTGGCAGAAACCTAGGCCTTGGAAGTTTCTGTCGGAGTTACCCCTTTGTTCCTATTAGCGATTAAACCCCTCAAGCTAGATCTGTTCTTCTGTTCCATCTTTTCTTCTTCCTCGAAGCTTGAGTCAATCCGAGAAACGACTAACTTTGGGGGGCGAGCGAAGGAAAGCTTGTCAGACTCAGTTTCGGAATCCAAGAGCTCTACAAGTTTCTCTGTACTCCTTCTTCCCCTTCAAAGCGAAACTGGTCTATCTCCTCGTCCAATGACAAGCGCGATAAGGCAACTCCCTCTTCCACTGCAGATGCTACTTCGAGAGGGACTTATTGTAATGGTATTACAAGTGGAGGAGGGACTTGATGAACTGGTAATATGATGGGGGGAAGTTCGTCTCATGCTAGGAAATCCGACTTTGACACGTCAATATGATTTATCCGAGGATCACCAGCTCAGATGGCGTGGCCGATCTCTTGAAAAATCTTCAAAATGAGATCAAAATCTAGGATTAGATGGACAACCCACAACTGTCGGTCCTCGCTCACAAAACTTTCTGACCGGAGCAGGTAGTTGAGGGCCGCAACACTGGTAAGACTAAGCCGAGGGGCGACTTGCCTCCTATCTGCAGAAATAGCCGGGAAACCAAACACAATTAGATAATTGAAGTCCATTATCAAAGGAAGTAAAATGAAAGACATGGGTAGGGTTAAAAATCTAAGTCTTTTGCTAAGGAACCTAACCCTAAGGTACCCCACCTGGCTCTCTCTCTTGGATTTTGGGAGGCACGAGATGAGCCTGACAATGGGAGACCTGGACTTAAGGTAAAACCCTTCGTCAGCTTGTGAGTGACACTCGTACATGTGGACCATGTCGTGCCATGTGAGTCCCAATTTGAGATACTCGTTAAGAGCATCGACACAGCCTAGGACCCTAAACATATTAGGTGCACACTGATGAGAACACAGCCGATGATTAATAAGGTAGCCCCGGGTTATCCTACCCATAGGAAGGGTCATCCCTCCTTCTATGAAGGCTATTATAGGGATGACGACTTCCCCTTCCCTTCTATGTGTAGCGATTTGTTCCGGGGAAAAATACCGCAGACCAACTTCCTGGGGTATGTGGAATCTCTGTTTAAAAGCTTTTATTTTGGCAGGGGAATCTACTAGACTCTCGAATCTACCCATTTGGATAAACCTAGGATGAAGTGACTGAGATTTGTAAATAAGGAACTGAGAACTAGAAGGCCGAGCCGACTGGTCGAGGAGAGAAAAAGAGGTATTCAGCAAGAATGTAAATTTGCAGGGACTAAAATATATACTAATCTTTGATACCTTTGAAAAAGTTTTCGAAGATCTCTTGAGGAAAAGGGTGTGAGAGGTTGTGTATCTTAGAGAGGCGTTGAGAGCTTAAGTGTCTGATATCTCTAGAGACTTGAAGACTTGTAAGATGGAGAAAAGATTTCTCCGTATGCTTTATATAGGGAATGAAAGTAAGTGGGAGTTATCCCACTCAAAATTCCAGGAAAAAGCTCAGCTGTTGGATTTGCGCTTCACCGTTAGATTCGGGGAACAAAGCGCCGCCCAGAGCAATTAATGACGCTTTGTGGGCTTCGAAACGGTAGGAGCAATTATAGGGATTGTAAACAGCGCTCTCGCACGTGCGAATCAAGGGATCAATTGGTGTAACTTCTTAAAAATCAAAACCCCACTTTTCTCCTCGGATAAGAGGGAAAAAACTGGAGTTTTGAGGGGCTATTGTAGGGCTAAGGGCCCAAAACACATATTGGGCCTTGGGCCCTATCCGAGGAGGTAAGTAAGCTGGAGATGCGCGAGTAGTATAAAATGGTTTGAGTTGAAGACTTTATGAGCAGAGCATGAATGGGATGGTGGTCCAAGGAGTAGTGTCTCCTCGGACAAGCTAAAAATAGGTCAAGCATAGATCTTAATGATCAAGGTGACCTTCCAGGAGGCTCCATTGATGAGGACAGGCATCGTACACATATAAAGAGTGATAGGAACTCAGAAACATCGAAGGAAAAGCTGCTACCACAGCCTTAAATGCATTGCAGCTACTTTTTTGGCCGCATTTATGTGGAGAAGACCCCTGAACAGTGCTACCTTGGCAACCATAACTCACAGAAGGCCAGAAGAGATGTCTGATAGGACAAGTACTCAAGTAGCAACCCAAATTATCGACAAGTGTAGGGTAAAGATTGTCCAAGAGGGACTATATAATAAGAGAGACCCTTTATGAGAGAGAGAGAGGGGGGGGGGGGGGAGAAAGGAGGAACACTGTAACAATATAAATAATATTTATACTTAGTCTCACCCGATTTATAGGAATGTTAACCTCCTCAGACTGTGAACTTATTCATATTTGTGCCTGTTGTTTCATTTAAATCTTCCATCTAATCCATACTAGCCGTTCTTCAATTCATTAGAACCCAGTTCTCTAACCCACTTTCTACAAATTTATTGTACTGGGCTCATTGGGCCAAGACCCCATACCTTTTGGGCTTGGGCTGTAAAACGTGTCCCTACAATGCTATTTATCATTAAGTCAAGATACTAATTAGTTTTTTTTGTACATGTAGGAATCAAATTCAAATCCATTATTTAACAACAAAAAAATTTACAAGTTGAGTTAATTGAAACCCATACTTTCTCATAAGTGAATGATGACAATTTATGTTGTAGATATACTTAAGGCTATCGCAAGTAATACTTTTAATTAATATTTTATGAACATCATGATTTTAAATAGCAAGCTTGGGTTTAAAATTCTTACACTTGGTCTTGTTTGGAGATGATTCAACTTAGTTAATTTTCATGCTTGATTGATTCCAAAAATTGCATATATGTTGTTGAGTTTTATAATGCAAACTCTCTCTCTCTCTCTCTCTCTCTCTCTCTCTCTCTCTCTCTCTCTCTCTCTCTCTCTCTCTCTCTCTCTCTCAAACCTATGGCATACAAGACCAACCTTAGCCCTAGGCCACTTAGGCCATAGCCATTAGGGTCCCCTATTAGAGAAGGGCCCTCAAATGTGGGGGCCAAAGTGATTTTTTTATAATTGAGTTGTATAAAATAAAATAAAATTTAAAAAAAGTTGTACTTTTTTCCCTCTGCTTTTAAGAAAACCCACAAAATTGAGAAATGTTAGAGATGATATAAATTTAAATACATAGACTTTACAAATAAATGTGTCATCAATTAACAAGCAGTAATTCAAATGGAAATATAATAGAAATACTTTAAATTTTGGGGTAAATTGCAAATTACACTCCTAAAGTTTGGAAGTGTTTGGATTATACATCCTGAAATTTCAGAATTTGGATTTTACTCCCTGAGGTTTAGGGTGTTTGGATTTTACACCCTAACATTTCAGAATTTGGATTTTACCCCGTAAAGTTTGAGAGTGTTTGGATTTAACACCCCCAAATTCTGAAACTTCAGGGTGTAAATTCCAAACACCCCCGAACTTTGGGGAGTAAAATCCAAACACCCCTAAAATTTTGGGGGTAAATTCCAAATTCTTAAACGTCAGGGTGTAAAATCCAAACACTCTCAAACTTCAAGGGGTAAAATCTAAATTCTAAAACTTCAGGGTATAAAATCCAAACACCACCAAACTTTAAGGGTGTAATTTGTAATTTACCCTAAATTTTACTACATAACCTTTACAAATTGATGTGGCAATGAATACGATTGATAGTCTTCAACAACCTAATATATATATATATATATATTTGAATTACCTTTTGTGATTGGTGATACATCAGTGTAAGCCTAATATAGTAATATTGTAAAATGTGTAGTATCCCTAGCATCATCCATTTAAATATTCATTTACTATCTTTTGATGTGCCATAGATCACATTCATTGCCATGTTAATTTGTAATATTTTTGTAATAAATTTTTTTATAGCTTTAGCATTTTCCTCAAAAAAATAGTCATATTAAAAATTAAGAGTAATGGATTTCAAATAAATAAAATTATAATATAAATTACTAATTAAATATTATTTAAGTGATAACAGAAAGACCTATTTAAAGTTATTACCTTAGACCTCTAAATGCATATGTGTTGAGCTAGTCTTACAATAATAATTGCTATTGATCATTAAGTTAAGATACTAATTTTTTTGTAAATATAAGAATCAAATCTAAGTCCCTTATTCAAAAACAAAGAAATTTGCAAGCTGAGTTAATTGAAACTCATCTCCTTTCTTATAAATGTATGTTGACAATTTGTATTATAGATATATTTATAGATGTGTACCAAATTGTTTAGAGCTACAGCAAATCATACATTTAATTTTATGAATATCATGATTTAAATAGCATGCTTGGGTTTGAATTAAAATTCTTACAATTGGTTATGTTTGGAGATGATTCAACTTAGTTCATTTTCATGCTTGATTGATTCCAAAAATTGCATCTTCAACTTCAAGTATCTAATAAGATATGTTGTTGAGTTTTATAAGGCCATTGTAGGAGGACATTCATGAGTCTCCATTGTGTTAAAAAATTGAATTGATGCAGGTAGCTTGAAATTTAGAACCTAAGAAGGAAATCTCGAAATGTTTGCATATTCATAATAATTGTACTTTTGGGTGGAGTAGTGGACTATGTAGTGACTCCAAGGTAGTCGATACCATACCGGTACTGGCCAGTATGTACCATACCGGTACGTATACTGGTATCGAAACGCTAACGTTTCGTACCGGTTTAAATACTGGCCGATTTCAAGCACTACCGGGCGTACCAACCAGTACCAAAAAAAAAAAAAAACTTTTTTTTGTTTTGTTTTGTAATTTTTGAATTTTTGCAAGGGCGGAATGGTAACTAATTTGCATTAACTTATTAGTATTATTTGTTTTCTTAGTATGCAATGAACAATCAAGCTTTCTATTTTTTATATTGTGTGTGTTTTTTTTCTTTTTTTTTTTCTTTTAACTGATGCTAAAGTCTAAAATTATGAATAATTTGTTCTGAATTGAGGTAATATTTTATGGTAAACTTTTATATTTATTATAATATATATATATATATTTATAAATATAAAAAATAACGGTAGACCCGAAACGATATACCGATATTGACTAGTACTGAAATATATCGTTCTATTGGTCAAACCGATACAGCTTCCGGTACAAGATTGACTCCCTTGGGTGACTCTCGTGAGTTGGGCAGGTCTTATTTGGTGCTCCTCATTGCATTATAGCAGTTTAATGTATGAATTTTGTAGAGAGCAATGATCCAGCCTCTAATTAAAGCTTTTAGGTTAAACAAAGGATGAAATCTTCATATTTTTTAGTTTCAGGGACCACTTTTGACTCTAGTCTAATCAAGTTTCATTGATATTCTAGGTTCACTTTAGTTGGGTTGATTGCTAAACCACTTTTGGGCAAGGTTTTTAGACTCGGACTGAACCGGAAGGTCGGACCGTGAAAACAGGGAACCGGATTGAAATCCGGTTTTTTAAGCATAGAGAACCGGGCATATGTGGCAATTCCGTAAACCCCTAAACCAGGGTTGGACCGCACGAACTATATGCTTGAAAATCATTAAATTTCCCTCACATTATAGATATATTAGTCAATTTTGCTAGTTTTATAAATTTAATATCTATATTTAGGCTTTAATTAATTATTAAATTAATTATGACGTCATCACAGTTCGACCCCAGTTTGACCTCAGTTCGACCTCAAAAACCTTAAACCTCTCCCTTTTACGGTTCAATGAACAGTCCAGGTCTGAAAACCTTGCTTTTAGGTGCGAGTTGGTTCCTCCTTGTAAACAGAAAATTATTGATTAAAAGATTGGTAACGTCACGGCCGTTATGGATTTATTATGGATGAAACCTTGAGCGCCAAATCAAGTAATCTTTTAAGGTTTGTGTGACTATTCAAAAATTGTAGTTTGCTTAGAATAATTTGAGAGTGTAGGTGTTTCCAATTATATAATATATATATATATATATATATATATATATATGATTGTCGGTGATACGTAATATTGTTTCTTATAATAGAGAAATGAAATGAAGTGGGGTACTAAAAAAAAAAGAGGGGTGAAGAATCATGTCAACTTAAATGTTATAAAGAGATGACACCTTTAGCTTATTTGAAAGACCCCTTGAGCCCTAAATCAAAGGACCTTTATTTGAAATATACTAGTTTCTTAATGAGTAATGACATATGATTTTGTTAGACTTTCACAATATTGTTTGTTGCATGCTTGTTAATTATGTGCCGTTTGTAGATGAAAAACAAAAAGAACACAAAAGGGTACGTGTAGAATGAAAAATGAAGATGGTCGAATCATGTCCAAATGATGGACATTTATAAATTAAGAAATGGCCCAATTGTTTCTTTAGAAGGGATAGGAAGCATGCCCAATATCATTTGATTGAATAATTGACCCAAAACTATGGAACATTAGATGATACCTTTTTTTTTTTTTATAGAGAACATTAGATGATACTTCTAGTTTGTAGGGATATATATATATATATAATGAGGAACTTTAATACTTTTGCGTAGTAAATAAATTAAAAAAAAAAAATTGACGATGATATGAACATGTTGAGGTTCCAAATTGTTTGTTCGAGAGAGAGAGAGAGAGGTAATTGAATTATGTAAAGATGTATGTTAGCTTACAAATTTTTCCTTGACTTGTTGAATCCTAGAAATTAAATCTAATTATGTTAGAATAAATAATAATTTTTTTTGAGTAAACAGTAATACTTATTAGAACACACACGAAAATAGTAATAATAATGTTTTAAATCGGATTTATAATACATTACATAACCAAAGTACAACTACAAAATGACCTAACCTTCATAGTTGTAGACTGGAGTTATAAACAGTAGACACTAGACTCTAGACACAAGCACTTATACTTGTAGAGCGACCATTGTACCAAGAGTGTGAGGTGGTTAGATGACATCTTTAATATTAGATAAGATCTTTGATATAAAATTATAAAACTGATAGTATGGACCATATAGGAGAGGTGATAGAATCATTTCGAGATGAATACTTATAAAATGAGATATTTAATTATTAAATAAATCCTCTTATATATTTAACCTAATTTATTTAGGGTGTTTTTGTGTGATAGTTTCAAATAGTTTTGTTCATGATAAAGAATTGTTGGCAATCTTTTTATTATTTATCTTCAAGCCAACACTCTTTTTGTTTTTTTTAAACACTTAATTGAATTCCAAAAGCGTTCCCAGATTTTCGTGGTGGAAATTGAAATTGCCCCTAATTTCACATTGGCTATCTCCTTTTTTATTATGATTGAATAGTCTATATATTTTCGTTTAAAAAAAAAATTATTTTATTTCTTACTATATTTCTTCAATAATATATTACTACTATATCTTAATGATTATGACGTTGTGCTCTTTTATTGAATACATTCGGGCGGCCGTTCATTGTAATGTTTCACACACAGTTTAGTTGCTGAATTTGTTTCAGGTGATAAATGTTGCTAGTATTATAGTATAGATTCAAATTATATGAGAAAATATATATATATATATATATATATATATATATATGAGAGAGGTAACTAAAGATGTATATTAACTTAATTATAATTTTTTCTTCAACTTGTTGAATCCTATAAATTATATCTAATCATGTTGAATAAATAATTATTAAAATATACTAGATAAGATCTTTTGATATAAAATTATAAAATTGATAGTATAGACCGCACATAAGAGAGGTAATAGAATCATTTCGAGATGAATACTTATAAAACAAGATATATAATTTATTGAATAACGACACCTCTTATATTGTTGAACAACAATTTTGGGTTTCTTCAATCATAATTTTTTCAAGGTGTTTATTTTTTGTTTGTATTATAGTTTTCAAATTGTTTCACGGAGAGAGAGAGAGAGAGAGAGAGAGAGAGTTAACCCTACCATGTAAATGACTAATTATTAAAATATATTAGATGCCATCTTTTAGCTTTGATGAGATTCTTCATATAAAATAACAAAACTGATAGCATGGACCACATAACCTATGGCGTCCGCTCCTGATGATAGTTCTTTATCATTAGACCAAGACACCAATCAGTTTTTGGTGTATGCAGAAATTGAACCTCAAATCTCTTATACAACCATCAGAGATTTTACCAGTTGAACTAACTGGAACCCACAATCATTTCAAGATGATTACTTATAAAATGAGATATTTAATTTATTAAATAACACATCTTATATTGTTGAAACTTCAAGGCAATTATATGTTTCTTAAAACCTAATTTCTTTAGGGTGTTTTGTTATAATTTCAAATTGTTTTGTTCATGATGAAGAATTGTTAGCAATCTTTTGCAATTATGTGTTTCTTAAAACCTAATTTCTTTAGGATGTTGTGTTATAATTTCAAATTGTCTTGTTCATGATGAAGAATTGTTAGCAATCTTTTTATTATTCATCTTCAAGCCAACGCTTTAATTTATTTCCAAAAGAAGGAAGGCAATGAGTACGGCTACACGTAATCCATATTTTCGCGGAAAACCCGCCCCTACTTTTGACATTGGGTATCTCTTTTTTATTTTATTTTATTTCCTATAAGTTTTCAATAAGAAATTACTATATCTTAGCGATTTTGACGTTAATGATTTTGTCATTACTTTTTTTTTTTTTTTTTTTTTTTTTTTTTTTTTTGAAAACCCAATCAAACTTCATTCATTTAGAAAAGCAAAGTCAAAGAACAAAGCACTACGAGCTGGTGGTGGAGATTCTTCCAGCCACACAACTTCTTCATCTAATACATTGGCATAGCGTGCTAAGGAGTGAGCAACAGAATTTGCACTACGTTTAATACAATTAAAAACCACATGGCGAAGGCCTGCTGCGAGACAGCCAATATCTTCATAAATCACACCCAGGTGAGACCAGTTTGGAGACGAGGAAGCCACAGCACTGATGACCGCTACATTATCCCCTTCGATTATCAAATCCAAGAAACCCGCATCTATCGCAAACTCCATTGCTTTTCTGCATGCTAAAGCCTCCGCCTCCTCACTATCACTCACTGCTGCTCCCCTGGCTGATAACGCTGCCATGACTTCTCCAGCTGCATTACGGATCACAGCTCCTACTCCCGATCCATTTTCAAACACAGCTGCGTCGAAATTCAGCTTATACAACTGATTCGTTGGGGGCTTCCAGTTCTGCAGAATTTCAGGTTGTATCGGCCTTGCTGCAAGAGATCCTTGAGCGTCCCTGTACTCCTTCAAGAAGTCTGTGGCCCTCCGATTCAGGTGCCCAGGATGCTGCATTACCCCACCGTGTAACAAAGTATTTCGACGGTGCCAAATAAGCCAACAATGAACCAGAAAATTCTCCAACTCCTCCAGCGACAGTTTGGACATCATGAACTGAAACAAATGTAAAAACTCCCCCATCTCTCCACCACACTTCTGAATCGGAGCACAAGACCCAGCCCAAACATCCTGAGCGGCGCTGCACTCCCATATTGCATGTAGGCAAGTTTCTGGATAGCCTTGGCACACCCCACATGTAGCATCTGTCAGAATTTTCCTGCGAGCTAAGTTCACTTTTGATGGCAAAATATTAAGGCAAGCCCGCCATCCAAAAATTTTGATTTTGTTTGGCACCCGGAGTTTCCAAAGCTGAGACCAAACATGGTAATCCGCCCTTTGTTCCGAACTTTCTTCCCTGCCAACCGCATCTTCAGCTAACATGCGAGCAACCTGATACCCGGATTTGACTGCATACTTCCCATTACGACAATGCATCCACACCACTCTATCTTGCACTTGCCTTCGGCTCAATGGAATCCTAAGAATGGCCTCCGCATCAAATTGGTTGAATACCGTAAAAATTCTGTCTCTATCCCATTGGTGCACCCTCCAATCAATTAAATCCGAGACCCTCCATTCCCATTCATCATAATCAGTAGGAAATAGGATTTTATTACCCGGATGGTTCGGTATCCATTTATCTTCCAACACTCGGATTGAGGAACCCGTTCCCACCCTCCAATAACACCCCTTTTTCAGAATTTGTTGAGCAGCCAGCACACTCTTCCAAACATAGGAGCTGTTAGGACAATCTGTTGCCTCCAAAAAGCTACATCTCGGGAAGTACTTGGCCTTAAAACATCGAGATAAAAGTGAGTTCTGGTCCTGTATCATCCGCCACCCTTGCTTGGCCAACATAGCTAAGTTAAAGCTCCTAAGATCCCGGAATCCCATACCACCCACTTTCTTTGGTTGTGTCAAAAAACTCCAACTTCTCTAATGAATTTTCCGTTCATCACCAGTCTGCCCCCACCAAAATCTTGCACAGAGAGCATCTAAATTATTGCAAAGCTTAGCTGGTAGCAAGAACACACCCATAGTATACGTTGGAATCGATTGTGCCACAGCTTTGATTAAAACTTCCTTTCCTGCACGAGAAAGCATTCTCCCCTTCCACCCCTGAAGTTTTTTCCAGACCCGCTCCTTCAGGTATGCAAATGTTTGGTACTTGGCTCGACCAACCAAAGTCAGTAAACCCAAGTAAGTATCAAACCTATCCACTTCCTGAACTCCCAAAGCCTGTTTAATCCATTGCTTGTCACTGTCAGCTGTGTTTCCACTAAAATAAACTGACGACTTCTCCAGATTAATGCATTGTCCAGAAGCTTCAGCATACAACTGCAACGTATCTGAAACAACCTGTACTTCTTCTTGAGTTGCCTGACAGAAAATTAAAGAATCATCTGCAAAAAGCAAGTTAGAAATACAAGGCACCCTTCTACATATCTGAACCCCATGTATCTGCCCCTCAGATTCAGCTTTGGAAAGCAAAGATGTAAACCCTTCTGCACACAAAAGAAACAAATAAGGTGATAAAGGGTCTCCTTGACGGAGCCCTCTCGATGGAATAATATTTCCATAAGCTTTCCCATTAATGCGAACTGAGAAGGAAGGTGTGGTGACACAGCTCATCACCCTATTAATCCAATCATTAGGAAACCCCAGCCTAACCATCATACCCCTCAAAAAGGCCCACTCGACTCGATCATAAGCCTTACTGACATCCAATTTCAAAGCTAGAGCGCCTTTTTTCCCCTTTTTCCTCCCTTTCATGGCATGTAAAGTTTCATAGGCTATCAAAACATTATCAGTGATGAGACGGCCTGGCATAAAAGCACTTTGGGTAGGAGATATCATCTGAGGTAGTATAATTTTCAGTCTATTAGCCAGCACTTTAGAAATTATTTTATAAATAACATTGCACAAGCTAATAGGTCTGAAATCAGTCATCTTTTCTAGAGACTTTATTTTAGGGATAAGAACCAGATGGGTATAATTAATCTCAGGTACCATAATTCCAGAATTCAGAAAATCCAACACAGCAAAGCTAACATCATTACCAACAATATGCCAAAACTTTTGATAAAAGAGAGCATTCATACCATCAGGACCTGGAGCTTTTGTAGGCCCCATCTGAAATAATGCTGCTTTCACCTCCTCCACAGTATACGGCCTGGACAACTCTTCCCTCATGTCTGCAGACATCCTTTCAGGAACAGCGTGAAGACATTCCTCCATCCTTTCACAGGTACCTGAACGAAATATGGTCTCAAAATAATCCACAGCCACCTTCGCCACATCAGAAGTG
This sequence comes from Quercus aquifolioides, assembly GCA_019022515.1. NCBI lineage: Eukaryota > Viridiplantae > Streptophyta > Magnoliopsida > Fagales > Fagaceae > Quercus > Quercus aquifolioides. Next base: position 26,714,284 of record CM032332.1, on the reverse strand, counting down.
TCCTACACCCAATTACCATGATGATTCTTGATGCCATGAATAAAATTCCTGGTACCCCTTTGGGAAGCTTTTGAGTGAAAGAATTTTGTATTCCTGTCTCCATGCTTTAGCCAGGATACCCGCGACCTTTGTGCCCAAAAAATTTCTTGTTTAAGAAGAAGATCATCCAGTTTTTTGCTGTCAGCCAAAACCTCCTCTCTACTCTCCTCTGTTAACTCTTCTTCATTCATTCTCTCAATTTTCTTTGTTAATTGTTTTATCTCATCCGTATTAGGGGTTGTTTTGGATGAACCCCAGGCCAACAAATCTGCACCACAACTCCTAATTTTCTCCACGGTTGCCCCTAAACCAGTAACCCCCCCACCTGAATGGACCCAAGCATCCGAGACCACCTCTTCACACTCATCCCACATCAACCAAGATTCTTCAAATCTGAATCGACGTGGTCCTCCTCCCCTAAAATCCCGATGTGTTCTAATATGGAGAAAAATCGGGACATGATCAGATGCATGGCTAAACCCATGAATTAAAGTACTAGCTGAGAATTTTTCCTTCCACTCACGGTTCACAACAGCTCGATCCAGCCGTTCTCTAGTATTTGCTGCACCCGGTCTTTTATTATTCCATGTGAACTTATACCCTTGAAAACCCAAATCAAATAAATTACACCCCTCCAATGCTGCTTGAAATTCTTCCATCTGTTTATACTGAGGAGGATGTCTGCTTTGCTTTTCTGACTGATGAAGAATCGCATTAAAATCTCCAACACAACACCAAGGCCCCTCCACAAAAGAAGAAATATGAGATAATAACGCCCAAGACTTCTTTTTTTCACTCGCTTCCGGCCACCTATAGAAACCTGTGAAAAACCAAGTAAAACCATCTTCCTCAACCACCCTTGCCAATATATGATTTTCAGTAAAATTAATAACTTCTAATTTAACTTCAGATTTCCATAGCAATGCTAAACCTCCCCCAGAATAAGGTTTTTTAACAATAAACTTATTTGGAAAAGGCAACTCTCTACCATGTTTTTTAAAACCCTCTTTATCCAGTCTAGTCTCTATTAAGAAACAGACTGTGGGAACTTGATCCCTCACTAACTTGTGAAGGCTTCGAACTGTCCAAGAGTTCCCAAGCCCTTGGCAGTTCCAGCTTAGAAGCTTCATTATGTTCGGCAAGGGTGCATGGGCACCCCCGCCGTTTCTTCTGATTTTGAATCACCACTGCTCTTTACCCTTTTCACCACTGCATGCTGTTCAGCATCTACCACATTGCTCTCCGAATCATTATTAATTCTTTTTCCCAATACAGACTTTGCTCCCTCTTTAAAGAACTCCACCGGCCTAATTTCCATCCGTCTAAGCCTAGTCCAAGTTGCTTTTTGCTTTGGGCTTTGAGGCCCACACCCCGGGTCCATAAACAACACGTGCATGGAGTCATCCACTTCAACCACAGCCCCTTTGTTTGAATTTTGCACCGCAGCAACAGCAGATCCCATGTCCTCCGTAAAGGTCTCCACACAGCCCTTAATGTCAGTTGCCACGTGTGCCCCTTCCAAATCCGTTCCCTGTTTATCACAGTTGCCTTCTTTACGTTTCTCATCTTGCTCCCTAGAGTACTGCACTGTTACTCCGCCGTCCCCAGTGGCTTCTTGGCTGACCTTCCCAGACCGGTCCTTTCACCAAGCAAACTCCACTCTAGAATCATCCTTGTCAAACGTCCTGCGAGAAGGTGACTGGTTCCTACCCCCCGTGGCCTTCATCCAGTCCCCATATTGACAAATAACGTCTCCCTCATTCTTGGTTGCTGCAAAATAAGGAGCACAATGCTTTAAGTCATGGCCGAGCAGCCCACAAAAGTGGCAGAACAGAGGGAGGCGCTCGTATTTGAATGTAACCCAGTGACTCTTGCCATCTGTCCCAGCCAAAAAAACCCCTCGCCGGATCGGTTTAGCTAGTGGGATAGCCACCTTGACTCTCATAAAATAGCTCTGACCCTCAAGCCTCTGTTTTTTCTCCACTTCAACCACTGAACCTAATCTACTCCCCACTGTTTCTGCGATTTTGGGCGACACCATGTCAAACGGGGTGCCCCAGATTTGCACCCAAAGGGAAACTGAATCAAACCTAACATTGTCTGCCGTCATCCCTGCCTTCCAGCGAACCAGTAGCAACACCTGATTATCAAAGGACCACGACCCTCCCTTAAACACCCGATCCATCTCAAACTCCGTTTGGAACTTGAGTTGAAACAGGTTTGTTCCTACTTCAATCATCTGAACGCCTTCCTCCAAACCCCATGCCCTTTTAGCGTAGTTATGGCTGCCTTTCTATTAAACGACCGACAAGTAAGAAACTTCCCAATCAAACTAAGTGCACAACTCTCCATCCCTTCTTTGCGTCCCTCCTCCGGAATCTCAATAACCTCTTCCTTTTCCACCGTCAGCTTCATCTTCTCCAGTATACGCGTAACGTCGTCTGCCATGGTAACCAGATTAAGAAAAAAGAATAAGCAAACCCTTAAGAAACCCTAAGGGAGACCTATCTCGTAGTAACGAGAGAGAGAGCTCCTACAAGCGAGGAATGTTTATGTTCAGTTTGTCATTACTTTTTTTTTATTGAATAGTATTCATTGATTTTTTATTATTATTATTGAATAGTAAGTATACATTGAATTCTCTAGGTCTAGGAAAGAAAAAAAAAAAAAAAAGTATGCATTCGGTCTAGTTGACGAATTTCTTTCTAAGTAATAAATGTTTTTTTTTTTTTTTTTTTGGGTAGAATCAAGTAATAAATGTTGCTAGTATTGAATAGATTCTAGGAAAAGGAATGCTAGAGTTATAAACTTGTTTATAAATTTTTTATAGAGTACGGTTAATAGGTGCCCTTAAGACATTTGTTAATTGATTATTTTAGGAAAATTTTGATACTACTTTTATGAGAAATATAAAAACTTGTCCAAAAAATTAGTTTCTTTTTTTCTTTTCTCATAAAAGGTATCTAAAAATATTTCATGAACTGGTACCCTTATGGATCTGTTAATTTTTCTTTTTTCTTTTTTTATAAATTGCTACTTTGATGAGTGATTATTAGTAAGTGAAAAAATGATATTAGTGATAAATTAATGGTGCCAGATTCTAACCTTTTTGGAAGTCTACATGTGAATAAAAAAAGGAATAGGGGAAAATATGTAGTAAAAAAATGAATAGGGGAAATATGTAGTAAACCCCATAGCGTATTAGTTTTATCCTTGTGCATTTCATATGTGATAGTGGGCTTTGTTTGAGGTTTTTAAAGTAAATATATGAAAGTCTGAGTTTTAAAATGTCTCATTTAAAAGTAGGGGGTGTAATATGTTCCAATAATAAAACTATTGGATTATTTTTCCCAAATAAAAAAGAAAGAAAAATGTTGAATCTGGCTAGCAAATAAGTCAAATTAATGTTTTTCTCAACAACAACAACAACCAAAAAAAAAGACAAATTAATGTGTTCAAAATTTTGTGTCCCTGATAGGAAAACATATGGAATCTACTAACGTAGCCCGTACATTGTTTGCTTTAATCAAAATCATTTTCTGTATCTTCCTGATCCCTCTGTAGTCTGTACGTAATGTGAGTTGAATGGATGAAATTTAAATTTAATAAGGTATTCGAGAGAATCTATATTACAATTGCATTACAATGTTGTTGATGGACGGCCCAATTGTCTGCCAAGTAAATGGAAGAAAAAAAAAACATGTCTGCTAACACCTAAGCCTAACTGAATGAACCTGTAGGCTGACTATTACTTCATTGATCTCGAAGATATGGTACTGTTGGAAATTTAGACCCCTTAAAACAACTAGATTGGTTAGCCTAGTTAATTAGCCAAGTTGTTACTTAGTCAAATTATGCAATTCTAGGTTAAAACAATCAAATAATCATATCAAACATATAAAGCAGCGGAAAAATAAAAGACACAATGATATGATCACCCAGGAAACCACACGGTAAAAACCTGGGGAGGATTTGACCCACCGATCCTCAAGGCAAACCTGAATCCACTATGAAAGAATCGAAGTTCATACAAAAGCACTTACAAGCTCCCCGCTCGACTTCCTAATGCTACCCACCAGTAGAACTTACTGACACGACCACGTGCAAGCTCCGAATCCACGGACTCCTACTTTCTTGGATTCTCCAATCAGCTACAAGCACCCACGCTTGATATTCTTTAAGCTTCAATGGTAGCAACCGAGTTAATCATCAAGATGTTGAAGTAATCTCTACCTTGAAAACCCTAAGCTTTGTGTAAAGGAAAGCTCCTTTAGATCTCACAAGAGATTTACACAAAACAGCAATGTATGAGCAACAATACAACTGGAGCAACTCTAAAAACGTGGTTAGGGTTTTTCTTTATATACCTAGGGTAAAAACAGAAAACCCAAAACGTTTAATGAGTTAGGGCTGAGTTGGAAATTCTGCAGAAAACACATCTGGTCCGAGATTCGATCGATCAAGCCTTTCCTTCGATCGATCGAGCCAGACCGAAATGCCCCAATGCATCTGCAGTCACTCGATTCCAACTTTACAATATTTTATCAACTTTGAGCAAGCCTAAATAAGACTAAACACATTGTTTTGATCATGGTTTGCCAACATTACACATTAGAGTTATAAATACATAAAATCCTAAATCTTTAGAACCTAACAAGTACTCTTCTTGACTGTTGCTCACAGTTTGCAATTGGGTTTTCAATTTTATAATGTGAAACATGAAAGAATTACTATTGGTTTTCCTGTTAATTTGAACTTGTTAGTATATAGCTTAGACTAGATTAGCCTAGTAGGATTAACCCAGTATACTGTACTTGTAGTTGACTCATATTACTTGTATTACATACATACCTAGCCTATATAAGGCTCTCTATTGTACATTATTATTTACACATCAATATACAGACTATTCAGTCTTTCTCTCTCACTTTATATTGTTAACATGGTATCAAAGTCATTTCTCTGACTTTCTGGTTCGTGTGGATATCTCCGGCGTTCTTCCACTACCCTCGCCTTCATCCAGTAGTCACTGTCAGAAGCAAGTCACCGCTGTCACGCCCACAGACCCTACAACACTCGGATTTCGTTAGCTTTGTTGATCAAACTGCAAACGTCAAGCCATAGATTGACAGATCTGACGATCCCGAGCAAAACCCAACCAAGAACTGCCAAAAACTACCTCACATGCGCCAATTGAAGTTCCTGCCTCACGAGCACGCACCACCACGCTCCGTCAGTCACTCACACGAGCCTCACGTCCCAAGAACAGCGCCGTCACGCGCTACCACGCGCCACACGTGCCTGCTTAGTATCGCGTTCTGCCACATTAGCCCTAGGGTGACGTCACTCTGCCACGTCAGTATCTCACTTCAGCACACGTCAGCATCCTGAGCCGTTGAACAAGCCGCTGACCTAGCCGTTGACCTTGACAGCACCGTTGACCTAGCCATTGACCTTGACAGCACCGTTGACCTAGCCATTGACTTTGACCAAAGTCAAAATATTTCAACAGGACTTGTCTTGCTCAATTTTTTGCGTAGATTCCAATTTTAGGCTCTGTTTCTTCATTTGAGGTTTCTAAATCCCACTTTTTGTTCATTTTTTTCATTATGACTCAACAAAACAATCGAGATATCATACGTCCTATCACCATTATGTTGGATGGTCCTACTAGCTACCATGCATGGTCTCAGAATATGACTGTCTTTCTCAAGGGTCGTAAACTGTGGAGGTATGTGACTGGTTCAATTCCTAAGCCAGTACCAAAACTTACGTCCAAAGCCACAACTGCTGAAGATGCCTCCAAGACTGCTATTATAGTGGATGATTATGAAGAACGCCTAGAGGAATGGGAGAGTATTCAGAGTAAGATCTTGTCTTGGTTTATCAATACCTCTATTCCTTCCATTCGTAATCTTCTTCCTCGTCTTGAGACTGCTTGGAAATTTCTAGCCGATCTCTATAATTGCACTAATGATTCAAGCTTGGAGTTCCACATTGAATCAAAACTTTATCAAAAGCGCCAAGAGACAGGTCAGTCTATTTCTGATTTTTATTCTCAAACTTCTACTATGTGGGAACAACTCTCTGCTAGCAATCATCCACTAGTGTGTTCTAAGGACACTGAGCTCTTTGTCAAATATCGGGATCGCCGTAAATTTATGCATTTCAGGATGGGTTTTTGTGAGGATTTTGAGCCTACTAAGGCTTCTCTGCTTAGCCGGTATCCTACTCCTTCTCTTGATGCTGTAGTTAAGGAGCTCATTTCTGAGGAGAACCATCGGCCTACTCATCACATGTCATCATCTGATCATGTATTGACTACACCATCTCCACAGCCTCTCATTGCTGCATTCACTGCTCCTCCACGAGTAAACTCTAGGCGGCCCACCTCTCAGTCTTCCAAAGGTACTCGTTGCGAGTTTTGTTGTGCCAAAGGCCATGACATCTCAGTTTGTCGCAAACTGCAAAAATTTATGTAAGAGCAGAATAAAGCTTCTCTTTCTCGGGCAGCTGCTGTATGTCCTTCAGATCCATCGGTTCCTACAAGTCCTTCTTTGGCTTCCTCACTTACTACGGCTGATATTGAGGCAGTAATTCAACAAGTTTTATCCCGAACTTCCACTACCCTTTCTATCACCTTAGGTAAACAACCTTGGTTTTTTGATACTGCATGTTGTATCCATATGACTCCTGATGAATCCCAATTTTCTGATAAGACACCCTTAAAACACCCCATCACCATTTACACTACTGATGGAACTCCTATGCCTGTTAATTATAAAGGAACAATCTATTCTCCTTGTTTATCCCTTAGTGACACTTTTCGTATCCCAAAGTTACCTTTCAATTTGCTTTATGTTGGTCAACTTTGTGAATTAAGCATAGATCTTCTATTTACTAATCATGGTGTGGATGTGTAGGATCCCCAGACGAGTCAAGAGCTTGGGACAAGCCGTTAGGTTGGTCGCATGTTTAAGGTTAATGACTTGAAGATTCCTTCACAAGTTGTTTCTGCAACTACTACCACTGCCACCCCTTCACCTGATCTATGGCATGCTCGTCTTGGTCATCCATCCTTATCTCGTCTTCAGTTGTTAGTTTCTTAAAGTCATTAGGTTTAGTTCAGTTTCAAAATTTTGATTGTACTTCCTGTCATTTTGGCAAACAAACTCCAGTTTTTTCTTATGTAGTGGAAATGTTGTGAAATTTTAAAATACTCGCAAGTGTACGAACCGTACCGAAGTATAGTTTGACAAGAACGAGGTCGAACCCACAGGGACTTGAATGAACGTAGGAAAATTAATTAAACCTTAACCAAATTAATCCTAATCTAGTTTAATAAAAATTGGTTGTTTTGAAATTAAATAAACTAAGCAAATAATAAAATTAAGCAAATAGTTAAACTAAGCAAAAGATATAAAGCAATAAAAAGATGTAAATAATCAAGGGAAAGGAATTAAGGTTTTGGAATCCGCCTTGCAAGTCCTATCAGCATATATTTATGATCATTAGTTTTTCCCAACTCACTACATGATAATCTAGAAATCAATCTTGTTACCATGGAAAATATTCTCATTAAAATCCTTATTTTATAAATCAAAAGCATGTTCTTCTTCGCTTCTTAAATATAAAATCAAATCATCAATTGTATCCGCAGCCAAACAAATCACAAGATATATCTAATTCTAAAAATCAAATCATAAATTGTATCCATTGACAGACAAATCACAAACGATATCCAATTTTATAATCAAGAATTAATTAACCAAGCATTCAATTAAATAAGACAAATCCTAAATCATGAGAAAAACATGATTGAACTCATATCTAGAATCTCATCTTAGTCAATTGATATGAAGCAAGAACAATTTAAATCATTAAAGAACAACTATTGTGGGAAAAATCAAATCACATAAATATTACTAGTAATCCTTAACAAGGTTTCATCCTCAACCCTAATTATGAATTTAGCTACTCATGGTAATTGAAAGAAAACAAAAGAATAAAATACTAAACATTAAACTAGACAAATAAAATAGAGAAAGAAATAGTCACAATGCTATCATGGAGAAAAGCTACAGAGAAGCCACATGCGGCACTGCCTCTTGCTCCAATTTTCTGTTTTGCATCTCAGCCCTAGCACTAGCCTCCTGAATTTTGCCCTAAAAAGCCTTTAAATAGGTCAAGGAATCCTATTACAAGTTGAATTCCCGTTTGGAGAAAATCCCAGATTTTTAGGCTTCACTTAACCGACTATTTTAGCCCATTTAACTTCAGAATTCGGGCTCCTGGTAAACTACAAAGTTGTAGCCATTTAAGTTAAATTTCCAGCCCAACTTGAATCATCTCGATTGGACATCTGAGCCAAAAGTTATACGAAAAATACTAATTGATATGCAGGCTGGAATCCTAATCCGAATTGGACTTGGATTTGGTGCAAATTTCCTTTGATTCCTTACTCCAATTGGACTTAAATTTAATATTCATGCCTGGCTGGATGTACGTTGTCTTGATTCAATTGGCCTAGCCCCACTTTGCACGTAAAGCCCTTGTTACCTGCAACACAAAGATATTACATAATCAGTCACAAAATAACATAAAAGTAAAGCTAAATATGTAGATATGTAAGTATTTTATTGTATATATTTCATGCACATCAGGAAACGCCTTACAATTTGAAGTTTTACGCTTAAGGGAAGAAATGTTTTTGTGCCCTTTAATAATAGTGACTCCTTTTCTTTTGCACTTTTTGATCTTATACATTATGATATTTGGGGTCCTGCACCGGTTCCCACTAAGTGGGGATCTAGATATTTTGTCATATTTGTGGATGATTTTTCTCGATATATTTGGATTTATCTACTTCACCATAGGTCTGAACTTATGTCTATTTACCAAACATTTCATTGAAACACAGTTCAATCGCATCATCAAAGTCTTTCGATCAGATAATGCTTAAGAAAATAATGATAGATCTTTCCTATCCTTTTTAGACAGTTATGGTACCCTTCCTCAGTGGTCTTGTCCTTACACCTCTCAACAAAATGGTCGTGCAGAACGAAAACATCGTCACATTCTTGATGTTGCCCGCACCCTTCTCATTTCTGCCTCTCTTCCTGAGTGCTTTTGGGGTGAGGCAGCACTCACTGTTGTGTACACCATTAATCGTATTCATTCACCAACTACAAACAACAAATCACCATTCGAGCTTCTCTATGGTCAAACCCCTGACTACTCCTCTCTTCGGGTTTTTGGTTGTGCTTGCTTTGTTTCTCTTCCTCCTCATGAACGAACAAAGCTCCAGCCTCATGCTTGTCTCTGTTGTTTCCTTGGTTATGGTGTATCTTAAAAGGAATTTCACTGCTATGATCACATTTCTCATCGCCTTCGTGTCTCTTTTCATGTTAAGTTTTGGGAACATCGTTCTTTCACGAGTCTTCAGCAATTTCCTGCGTCCTCTTCCTCAGAGTCTCCCATTTTTACTAATCTTTTCCTCCCTCTCTATCCTGAACTTGTGGAGGATTCTTCAACATCGACTTCCTCTCCAAATGACTCATATTCGGTTCCGTCCCTGGCATATGACCCGCCTGTCTTGGATCCTATGGCACCACCCTCTCCTGAGTCTCCTGTTGATCCTGCACTTCGTCGTTCCACTCGAGTAAGCATTCTTCCCCCTTAACTCAATGATTATCACTGCTCTTTTGCTCTTGCCACCCTCTATGAACCTCACACCTATCGTGAAGCCCGTACTGACCCTCTTTGGCAGCAAGCTATGAATGAAGAACTAGATGCCCTTCATAAGAATCACACTTGGGATATGGTTGATTTACCTCTTGGTCAGTCTGTAGTAGGTTGTAGGTGGGTTTACAAGATCAAGATCAAGGCTGATGAATCTGTTAAACAATACAAGGCTCGCCTTGTTGCCAAGGGCTTTACCCAGGAGTATGACATTAAATATGAGGAAACATTTGCTCTTGTTGCTCACCTTACATCTATCAGATGTCTCATTGTTGTGGCTGCTATTCGCTGTTGGCCTCTTTATCAAATGGATGTGAAGAATGCTTTCCTCAATGGAGACCTCCAAGAAGAAGTGTACATGCAACCACTCCTTGGCTATCCACACTCAGGCAGTCAAGTTTGTTGCCTTCACCGCACTCTTTATGGCCTCAAGCAGGCTCCTCAAGTTTGGTTTGAAAAGTTTAGCTCAATTTTTGCTTAGCAAGGTTTCACTTTGAGTCCTTATAACACTGCTCTCTTTGTTTGAAGATCCTCTGCTAGTATCACTCTTATTCTTCTTTATGTTGATAATATGATTATTACTAGAGATAATTCTGCAGGTATCCGCTCTCTTCAGCACTTCCTTAGTCAACATTTTGAGATGAAAGATCTGGGCACTCTTAGCTATTTTCTTAGGCTTAAGGTTACCTCATCCTTTGATGGATACTATCTTTCCCAAACTAAATATGCTTCTGATCTTCTCTCCAAAGCCAGTATCACAGACAACAAGACTGTTTCCACTCCCTTGGAATACAATACAAAGCTCACACCCTTGGATGGTGAACCTATATCTGATGCTACTTGCTATCGTCAGTTGGTTGGTAGTCTGATCTATCTCACTGTTACTCGTCCGGATATTTCACATGTCGTGGGTATGGTTAGTAAGTTCATGGATGCCTCTCATTCTGTTCACTATGCTGCTGTTCTTCGGATTCTCCGATATGTCAAGGGCACACTTTATCATGGTCTCCACTACTCCTTTTGATCTTCTCTCGAGCTTCATGCTTATTCATATGCGGACTGGGTAGGTGATCCGACTGATCGATGCTCTATCACAGGTTTCTGTTTCCTGTTGGGTACTTCTCTTGTCTCGTAGTGTAGCAAAAAGCAAGATGTGGTTTCCCGTTCCAGTACTGAGGCTAAGTATCGTGCCCTTGCCGACACCACCTGCGAGCTTGTCTGGCTTCGCTGGCTTTTGGCTAACATGGATGCTCCACAGCCCACTGCCACTCCTTTTTATTGTGACAATCGTAGTGCTATCTACATTGCTCATAATGATGTCTTCCATGAACGCACCAAGCACATTGAGATCAACTACCACATTACTCGCCAGCATCTCAAGAAAGGCAATCTCAAGTTGTTCTCCATCTCCTCTGCTGGCCAGCCTACTGATATCTTCACCAAGACTCACTCGCCTAGTCGTCTTCGAGATCTTATATCCAAACTCCAGTTGGCTTCCTCCTTGCCACCTCGAGTTTGAGGAGGGATGTTAGTGTATAGCTTAAAGTAGATTAGCACATTGGGCTTAGCCTAGTATACTGTACTTGTAGTTTACTCATATTACTTATACTGCACACATACCTAGCCTATATAAGGCTCTCTATTATACATTATTATTTACACATCAATATATAGACTATTCAGTCTTTCTCTCTCACTTTATATTGTTAATAGAACTATATAAATCAGTGGCTCAAAGTTTGTGCTCGATCCTTAGAATTCATTTGTTTAATGAATATCTTCAGAATTCATTTGTTTATTGAATAATGATGTGTGTAAGTTGTAAAGGCTAATAGTTACTTCAAATTTGGAATCCTATATATAGTGCAGCTTTTTAATAATATTAAGCCAAACTAATCTCCACGCCCCAGATGCTTCTGAATTGCACAGGTCAGTTCGAGCTTCCTTATTTCGTTTAATCTGGAAAAAAATATATATTAGAGCAAAGAAATCTGAATCCTACAAACAATCCCACTATACCCTAATTAATCTATTTTTAGTACACCATAGATTATTTAATAATTATATAATTACTTATTTGTCTTCTTCTCACTATTTGAAACTTCTATATTTAAAAATCGAGGTTATAATTAAAGAGTTTGGCTTACTTTCAGTATTTTTTTTAACTAGACATCTCATTTTGTTTTAATAACACTAGCAAGTGGTAATGAGTTTTAATTTCCACATTTTATTCAGTTAGTGGGTGATATAGCAGTTTCTCATCAAAACAAAATGAGATTCCAATTTAAAAAATACTTGAGGTAAGCCAAACTCATAATTAAATGTTGACTAAAAATTTTGATTAATAGATGGATGTGGCCAGAAATTCACAACTTATGAATGAAATCCGGAAATGTTATGTGTAGAATTATTTCGATTGGGATTTTGAAGCAATGTTGGTCGCATTATTTTAAGGATTATATATTTAGTTGAAAATGGAGAATTTAAATTTTAAATATTTTTGTTAAAAACGCTAGTTAAAAGATGTCAATCAATTAAAATATAAAGCTCTTGACTTCGTTGTATTAACGATTTTAATGTAAAGAATTTTGGAGGGAGCAGTGAGATTTTAAGTTTTTTTTTTTTTTTTTTTTTGGAGAATGAGATTTTAAGTTGATGAAAGGATATAATGCTTAATTTTATATTCACTCAAAAAAAAAAAAAAAAAAGCTCAAGTTTATATATTTATAGTTTCCAGGACCACTTTAAAGCCTGGTGCAGGATCTAGCTTTCTTGATTTTTTGTAGACACTTTGGTAGGGTTAATTTTTTGAACCACTTTTAGGTTGTTCCTCAATGTTATGAAAAAAAATATTGATTAAAGGAGTCGGTACACCACGCATATATATAGGGTAATACTTCCGAAAAAAGCATTTAATATGAATGACACCTTGAGCCCCCAAATTTTAGAATATTTTAAAACTTGTGTGATCATACTCTTATTCTAGTTTTTTTTGGGGAACTACTTGAGCGTGTTTGAGTGTTTAAATTATATAAAATATATGATGATTAATTGTATGTCATCTATTTTAAGAGAGAGAGAGAGAGAGAGAGAGAGTGGGGTGAAAATGAAATGGACAGCAAAAGAGAGAGGTGATAGAGAATCCTATTAAGATGAACCTTTATAAAATGATGGATAAGACATTAGATCATGTTAAGATGAATGTTTATATTCACTCAAAGGAAAGAGAGTTGAATGTTTATAAAATGAGAGATAATACAGTAGATAACACCTTTAACATGGAAGATTACATAACATATGAAAGATTAGCTTGAAACCCCAAGTAATGAAATTTCAATTTTATTTTTCTTAATTCTTGAAGTTAAATGGAATTTGTTAAATGACTTGATTCATTATTTGTTACATGGTCAGTTATATTTTATTTTCAAAATAAAGGATGAGATTGGAAAATAGAAGTTACCCATGATGTCAAAAGCAATACATAAGATGGCACCTCCAACCTAGAAGAAGATATACAATGTGGATGTTACCTTGAGTCCCAATTAGGAACCTTTAAAGCATATACCTAATAATTCTCAACACCTAGCTGCTTTGTTGAGGACAATTTGATCATGTTAAAGTTTTATATTGTTTGTCAGATGATAGTCAGTTATTTACTATCTTTTCTATAAAATAATGAATAAATCACAAAAAGAAGAGAATTATTTGAATCAAATAGATTGGTGCTTATAAAATAATGTATTAGATGATATTTTTAGTATCAACTTGTGGAATCTTAAAACATAATCTATTTCAAATGAATATTTAAAAAGATATATAAAAGACGACACTTGTAACAGTATATAATAGAATCGATAGAATGGACCACATTAAAGAAGTGATAGAATCATGTCAAGATGAATGCTTATAGGATTTAGATATATTATATTAGATAATAATACCTTAAAAGGCCAAATCATTTTTGTTGAAACCCAAATTTCTTCAAGGTGGTTTTCATGTTAGAGTTTCAAATTGTGTTTTTCTTTATGACCACTTGTTTGCCATTTTTTTAATATGGATCTTCAAAGCCAAAAGTTAGTCGATTTCCAAAAAGAAAAATGATTTTGAAGATGGGGGGTCATGTCTCTGATTTACATTATTCAATCTCCAAACAGCTCTAGGTTTCAAAATAATTTTGGATTTGGTACCTTTGAAAGATACAACATATCTTCATGGTAAAACCGACCCCAATATATATTCACAACATTGGGTATTTCTCGTTGATTTGATTGAATAAGTTAATCCTTTTCTTTTTTCTTTTTCTTTTTTGTTAAAGTCACGTTATGTTTCTTGAATTTATTGAAACTTGCTGCTGCAACGCAATGTTTTACACTTAATCTCAGCCTAATTAGTGAATTTGTTTGAGGTAGTATATGTTACTCAGTTACTACTATTAGATCATCCGCATCAGATGTGGCAAAAAATATGTCATTTTGCCACACTAAAACTCTACTTTATTATTTTACCACATCATTTTACAACATCCCATTTATCAGATGTTTTATACTTCAATTCTATACATTAAAATAATATTTCCTACACATTAAAATAATATATTAAATTCCTCCCCATCATCATCGTCATCATCAACCACCACTGCAACAACAACAACAACAACAGCAACAACAACAACAACAACAGCAACAACAACCAAAACACAGCAACTCAAACCCAAAAAACACAGCAACTCAAACCCAGAAAACACAGCCAAAACCCACTAGCACCGGCAACCCAAACCCACGAAACTACTAGCACCGCCAACCCAAAGCCACAAATCCACCATCCAAATAGAACAACCACATCCACCATCCAAACTCCCTGATCAACCAAAGAGAACAACAACAAACCCATCGGAACAAATCAGAACAACTGCATCACCACACCCAAATCGGAACAAACACATACCCATACCCAAATTTTGGAACAAATCAAAACAAACACAGACCCATACTGAAAATCTGAAGAACACCACCCTCAAACCTCAAACTCCGATCATCGTTGCAGTAGGAACACCACCATCAGACCTCAAACTCCGATCATCGTTGCAGTTGTGTTAGGTTCTAAAGATTTAGGAATTTATGTATTTAGAACTCTAATTTGTAATATTGGCAAACCATGATCAAAACAATATGTTTAGTCTTGTTTAGACTTGCTCAAAGTTGATTAATTATTGTAAAGTTGGAATCGAGAGGCTGCAGATGCATTGGGGTATTTCGGCCTGGCTCGATCGAAAGTCGGCCAGATTGCGTTTTCTGCAGAATTTCCAACTCAGCCCTAACTCATTAAACGTTTAGGGTTTTATGTTTTTGCCCTATGTATATAAGGCAAGACCCTAGCCACGTTTTTAGAGTTGCTCCTGTTGTATTGTTGCTCATACATTGCTGTTTTGTGTAAATCTCTTGTGAGATCTAGAGAAGCTTTCCTTTACACAAAGCTTAGGGTTTTCAAGGTAGAGATTACATCAACATCTTGATGATCAACTCGGTTGCTGCCATTGGAGCTTAAAGAATAACAAGCGTGGGTGCTTGTAGCTGATTGGAGAATCCAAGAAAGAAGGAGTCCGTGGATTCGGAGTTTGCACGGGGTCGTGTCAGTAAGTTCTACTGGTAGGTAGCATTAGGAAGTCAAGCAGGGAGCTTGTAAGTCCTTTCGTATGAACTTCGATTCTTTCATAGTGGATTCAGGTTTGCCTTGAGGATCGGTGGGTCAAATCCTCCCCAGGTTTTTACCGTGTGGTTTCCTGGGTGATCATATCATTGTGTCTTTTATATTTCCGCTGCTTTATATTATTGATATGATTGTATGTTTGTGATAACCTAGAATTGCATAATTTAACTAAGTTAATCACTTGGCTAATTAACTAGGTTAATCTGGTTGTTTTAAGGGGTCTAAAACCGTTCAAGTGGTATCAGAGCGGGTTGCTTTTCTTGTTTGAGATTTTTTGATCTCTGAGCTGATCTTTGACCCCTATTGTCATGGAGCATGGACACTCTCTTGTTGTTCCTCCTCACTTTGATGGGAATAACTATGCTTATTGGAAAGTAAGGATGAAAGCATTCCTGAAATCCATTGATGAGAGAGTTTGGAATTCCGTTGAGTACGGATGGGAGAAGCCCACTACTCCTGTGAGTGAGTGGCAAACTTCTCAAAAAGAAGCAGCTGGGTTCAGTAGCAAAGCTATGAATGCCATCTTTAACGTTGTTTCTATGGAGGAATTTAAGAGGATCTCTAATGTTGAGGTTGCTCATACTACTTGGAAAATCCTCCAAACTGTGCATGAAGGCACAAAGGCAGTTAAGATAAACAAACTGCATCAATTAACTTCTAGGTTTGAGAGCATTAGGATGTCTGATGATGAATCCTTTGATGAATTTTATGCCAAACTTAATGATATTGTTAATTCTGCTTTTAATTTGGGTGAAATCTATGATCAACCTAAAATTGTTAGGAAGATTCTTAGATCTTTAACTGAAGACTTTAGACCCAAAGTGACTGCCATTACTGAGAGCAAGGATGTGGACTCCATCACTGTTGATGAGCTTGTAGGATCTCTTCAGTCCCATGAGTCTGACCTACCCAAAGCAAACAAATCCAAATCAATGGCTCTTAAGTCTGTTGATGATGTTGATGTTGGTGGATTTGATGATGAGCTCTCTGCTACAGAGATAGCTTACCTTGCCAAGAATTTTAGAAACTTTCTGAGGAATACTAATAGAAGGGCAAGAAATACAAACACTGCTGAACCTAGAAACTTTAGGAAGAATGATCCCACTAAGGTTAATAACTTTGAAAAACCTAGAAAAAAAGTTGGTCAATCTTCAAAAAATTCTTTGAGTGCTCAGTGTTTTGGTTGTTAAGGGTATGGTCGTGTTAAATCTGAATGTCCTACATTCTTGAGGAATAAGGGTAAAGCAATGGCTGTAACCCTTAGTGATAATGAGGTTTCTGATGATGAGTCTGAATGTGACGAGGATGGAAACTTCATTGCTTTCACTGCTACTGTAGTAGTCAATGAAAGCATATCTGTTGAGAAGAACCCTTCTGATGGGGAACTCTTTGAAGATGTAGATCTTCAAGAGGCCTATAATAAACTTTGCAAGGTTACTGCAAAAGATGCTATGAATGTTGAACTTGGCCTAAAGAAAATTGATTCTCTTGAGCTTGAAAAGAAAAATTTGCTTGTTAAACTTTTTGATGCTAATGATCTTTTGAACCATGTGAAATCTAAGAACATGCTTTTGCTTGATAAAGTTAAAACTTTGGAACATGATTTATCTGTTGCTAGATCTGCTAGTTCTAAACTTGATCACATGCTGAATGTTCAAAAGTATCCTTCTGATAAATCTGGGTTAGGATATGTTGAAAGCATCTCTGTGTCTACTCCTCATTCCACGAATTTTTTTCCTTCATCTTCTTCTGAAACCTTCATGAGTGATGTTGTGAGTGAAACTGTCAAACCACCTGTGAGTGAGGTTGTCAAACCTATAGAAGTTTCACCACCTAAGAAGATTAGGGTTGATCTAGGAGAGTCTAAACCTAAGGAAACTACCCTTTCTAAGGACAATATGCATGGTAAACCTGCTTGGGTTTGTCATTATTGTGGAAAGTCTGGACACATTCGTCCTAACTGTTACAAGTTTCAAACTGCTAAGAGAGCAAACAAACTAAAAGTGTCTGTGCCTCAAGCACAAGATCCTATGGCACTTATTGGTGAATTGGTAAAGGCTTTGAACCTTTATTCCAATCCTGGAGTTGGAAATCACTCGAATGTGAATAGGAAATCCAATGCTCATGGTGCATCTAAAAGGTTTTGGATGCAAAAGACTCGACCTAACTGAGTCTTTCTGACATGATCCTTGTGCTTCATTGCTCATTCCTTTGTGACCATTGTTCTTTGGTTTTTTGGTGTTTTTTTCTAGGACTTGCATTACATAACATTCATGCATTTCATTCTAGGATTTATTTGTTGTCTCTTTAAAAAAAAAAAAAAAAGGAGAAAAGCAAATTGTGTTTGGCACTATTTTTTCTTGGTTTTTGAAAACAAGGTTGGTCAATTTATTTACACATAACATGTCTTATGTACATTGTTTAGCTTTGATGAGCTTATTTATTACACTTTACTAGTTGAAGCTTTGTAGTGCATGTTGTTTGGGAAAGATGTTTTTGGTGTTTATCACTTTGTCTTTATCTTGAAGTCACTTGTTATTTGACTGTCGGACTTGATCCTTTTGAGAAAGGCATAAATAACCATCTCACCACTGTTCACTAGCCAATCATGAACACCTTAGTGCATATCATAAGATTTTGTGCTCGAGAAAGTGTAGCACATGCACAAAAAGAACATAAGGTGTAGCATCTTCAATTGCTTAATGCTTAAAATTGGTGTGTACTATTAGGCTTGATGCCAATTCACATAATTAAAACTGGTGTGTACTATTAGGCTTGATGCCAAATTTCACCTAATAATGGGGCAAAATTCAAGAAACTTACATGATTGCAAACTTATATTCTAGGAGATGTGGGAGTTATATGATGTAACTCTTTAGGTGATAGTCTCTTTTGAATTCTATGTGATGGATTTTGTAGACTTTGTGATTGATTACTATTCACATATCACCTCACATGTATCTCAAGCTTTTGCTAGTTGCACACACTACACAAGTTAAACTTTGCTAAACTTTGTACATGTTATTGTGTGTGTTTTTGGTCTGACCAACCAAGTTTGAAAATACCTTGAGAATTATGCAAAACATTTTTTTTTTTTGCTTGAGAATTAAAAAAAAGAAAAGAGAATGGCTGAAATTTTCTTTGGAGAAACTGGGATTAAAACTTGGGTTTTTGAAAAAGCATTCCATCTCATACTCATGTATTTTGTTTCAATAAGTTTAATGCTTTGAGGAGTTGTTTTCAAAATATGGTTTGTGATTTTCAAAACTGTGATTTTTCTCAAAAATTTTGTGAGCCTCTGCTTGGTTCGATTGATCCATTCTGTTTTTCGATTGATCGAAAAAGTGCTTCATTTTATTTAAAAATGTCGGAGTGACTCGATCGATCGAATGTAATTTTCGATCAATCGAGAGTCGTGAATCAGGTTTTTTAAAACACTGTTCTTGACTGATTCAATCACTTTTTCAAAAAGTTTTTCAAACTTTTCTTTCTCTCTCCGACTCGGCAAGGCTAAAAGTCCAAATTTTTGTCGTTTTCTTCGGAAATTTTTGCAAAATTTCTCTTTCCTCAAGCCGGTAAGAATGTTTTGCCCTTCCTTTTTGAGTTTATTTACATATTTCATGCATTTATCCTCATATTTTCGGACCTTTTTCTTTTTGGGATTTTTGTTGATTCAAGCCCAAATTTGTGAAATTGATCAATGGGTTTTTGTGGGGACATGCTATAAACATGATCTTGATAGTTTAATTTCATCAATTTTGGGTTTTGTGAAAAATTGAATTTCTAGGGTTTGTATTAATTCCGAATTGGGGATTTTTGTTCAATTGGGTTTAATTAATAAAATTGGCTTGTTGTTTTGATGAAATTGGTTATTCTAATCTGTTTTCAACATTGTGTGATGATCAATTCATCAATTTGTTTCAAAATTTTCAAGTGGTTTTTCAAATTTTTTAGGGTTTTTGTTAGAAACTCTATGTTCGAGCCAATTTTGTGTAATTGAACTTAATTTGAACTTTGTTTACTGCATTAGTACATGCATCATGACATTGTAATTCTTCATGCATCATATAGATTTTTGTTCTATATTTTTTTGGGCTAACTTGCAGTCTGCCCTTGGTTTTGTTTTTTTTTTTTTTGTTCTTTTGGTTTTCTCTGTGTGTCTTTGTCCTTTCCTTAGCACTATGCCTAGGAAGACTAGGGCCCGTAGGATTGTTTCCTCACCTTCTCCACCCCCTCCTTCTTTTGACCGTGAGAAGTTTGCGAGTGAGAAAAACCAAGAGATTTTTGAGAAGCTAAACCTTAGGAGAAAGATTTGGGCTGAGCGTTCTGTTCTCTTAGATGAACTTGATCCTGACATTAGGGCAAACTTTGAGCATAGGGGCTGGTTACCCTTGGTGGATATTTCTAATCCTCCTCCACCTTCTGCCTTGATTAGAGAGTTCTTTTCGAACATCTCTATCCGCATCTATGATTCCAACACTTTGGTAAAGAGTTGGATACGACGCGTAGAGTACACCATTACTCCCAAGGTAGTGGCTAATGCTCTAGGGGTACCTTTGGTCCAGAATCCTGTCTATCCTTATGATGTGTCTCCCGAGTTGAGTGATGTCTTGTCTTACATCACTAGGTCATCTATCCAGTGGGGTTCTGATCCTAGGATCACCTTTGCTGAGCTTTCTGGGTTGCACTATCTTTTCTTTAGGATAACCTGTCATTCTCTCTGGCCCATCTCTCATGTTCACACCATTCCTTTCGAGAGGTGTGTATTTTTGTATGCTCTGGTTATTGATGCTTCTATCAGTTTTCCTCATCTATTTCTTCGTTCTTTGAACGATGTTTATAGGAGTTCATCTTCTGCTCATGCTCTTGTTCATCCTATTTTCATTCATAGGATTTTACTTTATCTTGATCTTAGTGGTTTCCCTTCCTCTGAGCCTGTTCATGTGATTGCTCCCATTGGTGCGTCTTTCCTTAGACAAAGGGCTGCTCATCTTAAAGCTGGTTCTAAACATCCCAGGTCTGAACCTTCTAGTAGCGCACCTCCTCCTCCCTCTTCTTCTACAGGTCCTGCTGGTGAGGATGTTCCTGATCCTGTTGGTGATGCTGCTGCTGCTGCTGATGTTCCTCCACCTCCTTCGGCCGACTTTGATGTTCGTCGTACCTTGGAGACTATCATGACCGTTCAGGCGGCTCATGGTCAGATTTTGGTGGACTTGCTTGATGAGATTCGTGCTCTGCGAGCCGACTTTGCGCATCTTCATTCACCCTCACCACCTCCTTTTGATGATGACTTGTGATTGCCCTTTGGCATTTCGTCACAAAAAGGGGGAGTTGTGTTTTGACTTGTAGAAGGGTTTTTGTAGTTAGGGGGAGTACTTTTTGTTTTTGAGGAGTTAGTGGAGTTTATAGATTGTATCTAGGTGCTTCACTATGTATATCATTTTTGGGGATATTCATGTTAGGGGGAGTAACATTGATTGATATACATGATATATACTGGATTCTTGTTTCTTTGTGATTCACTGCTTATTGATTTATATTTATGAGTTGTTCATTAATATATGTCTTTATTATGTGTTGTGTGAATTTTACAAGAATGTTATACCTGTTGTTTTACTCTTTTCTGTCACACATGTGTTTATGCGTTTGTTGAGTGTTTCAGGAATATACAGGTTGATTCAATTGAGCTGCTATCTACACTTGCAACTGATGGATAGTGGTTAGGATTGAATTTGAGTTTATGAGCATTTTTTTGTAAAGGGCTTTTTACTTGTAAACTTTGAGCTTTTAGTTTGTGTTTTGTCACGGATTGCCAAAGGGGGAGTTTGTTAGGTTCTAAAGATTTAGGAATTTATGTATTTAGAACTCTAATTTGTAATATTGGCAAACCATGATCAAAACAATATGTTTAATCTTGTTTAGACTTGCTCAAAGTTGATTAATTATTGTAAAGTTGGAATCGAGAGGCTGCAGATGCATTGGGGCATTTCGGCCTGGCTTGATCGATCGAAGGATAGACTCGATCGATCGAAAGTCGGCCAGATTGCGTTTTCTGCAGAATTTCCAACTCAGCCCTAACTCATAAACGTTTAGGGTTTTATGTTTTTGCCCTAGGTATATAAGGCAAAACCCTAGCCACGTTTTTAGAGTTGCTCATGTTGTATTGTTGCTCATATATTGTTGTTTTGTGTAAATCTCTTGTGAGATCTAGAGAAGCTTTCCTTTACACAAAGTTTAGGGTTTTCAAGGTTGAGATTACTTCAACATCTTGATGATCAACTCGGTTGCTGCCATTGGAGCTTAAAGAATAACAAGCGTTGGTGCTTGTAGCTGATTGGAGAATCCAAGAAAGAAGGAGTCTGTGGATTCGAAGCTTGCACGGGGTCGTGTCAGTAAGTTCTATTGGTAGGTAGCATTAGGAAGTCAAGCGGGGAGCTTGTAAGTCCTTTTGTATGAACTTCGATTCTTTCATAGTGGATTCAGATTTGCCTGGAGGATCGGTAGGTCAAATCCTCCCCAGGTTTTTACCGTGTGGTTTCCTGGGTGATCATATCATTGTGTCTTTTATATTTCCGCTGCTTTATATAATTGATATGATTGTATGTTTGTGATAACCTAGAATTGCATAATTTGACTAAGTTAATTACTTGGCTTATTAACTAGGTTAATCTGGTAGTTTTAAGGGGTCTAAAACCGTTCAAGTTGGAACACCAAGCATGGGCCAAAGAGCAACGCCTGACCCATGATTCAACTCCTGACCCATCGTCGCTGTAGCTGCTGCTGCTTCGTCAATCTCCGAAGATGCCCATGATTCGACCCAAAGGACCGGAACAGAGGTGAGAGGGAATCGGTGAAAGGAAACCGGTGAGAGAGAACAGAGGTGGGAGAGAAGAGAAAAGAATAAACTGAAGAGAGAGGAGAGAGAAAAGAGAATAAAAAAATGACTTTCAGTTATATCATTTCCGTCCGTACCATGGCATATTTGCCACGGCACTGTTCATATGTGGCAAAATTTATGGCATTTGGAACATCTGATAAAAGGAGGTTTTGGGTGTTTGGTGTGCTAAATGTGCCAAATATTTGGCATTTGGCACATTTAACACAACTGATAAAGATACTCTTACTATATATTCCAACTTATTGGGAATATATGTGCCCAAAAACAAAAGAAAACGATTTGAATATGGCAGGCTAGTATATAAGTTAATCAAACTGAAACTGAAAATAGATTAAATTAACTGTATCACACCAACCGTTGTACACCCTTTCAATGCTTTTGGCTCTTTTTTCTTGGTGAAATTTTCAGCTTTCTTATCCCAAAAAAAAAAAAAAAAAAATGTTTTGAAAGAAATTGTGAGCCTCTTTGGTTGAAGCCGAACCATGACTTGGGTCTGGCCCAAGTGAGAAAAAGTGGGTCTTTTCGTTTTAATTAAACTGGGCTGGATTCCTAAGCTAGCCATGTTTTGGTTTTAAACATATTTCTGGAAAATGGGCTCTCAAAAGTTTAAGGAGAATTGAAGGCCCACATATTGTCGAATTAAAACAATAGAGCCCACAGAAATTGAAATTAGCACTTTTAGATGCGAAGAAGAAGACCCACACGGCAAAGAGTCAATGTAAATGTTGATATTCACTGAGTCAACCTAGCCCAGTTTATAGGCCCATTGATGGAACTCAAAGCTCCCCCATTTTCAGCAATAATAATCACCAGAAGAAGACCCACAGTACAAGTAATGAATCCGTGCTAATTTTCTAATTTGTACAAATTTCAGACTTTTGGACTTGATCATTTTTTTTTTTTTTTTTTTTTTTTTTTTTTTTTTGAGATTAGACTTGATCAAGTTTTCTTTTGCTCTTGTTTAACAGGTATTTCAGCTTGTGTCTCCTCTGACAAGTTGAGGGTGGTTGAAGTTTTCACTTAACAACTCCAGCCCTAGAAAAGTTTTTACATAATCAATTTGACCAGTGTACGGTCTTAACAAAATGGAGTCTTTCGGCTGAATATTGCTGAATCCGGAATTTATTTGCGTTATGGGCACTGTTCCAACTTATTTGGGAAAATGAGGAGAGAGAAGGAATTTCGGCAACACCGTTGCTAAAATTCCAACAAAAGTATGAGAGAGAAAGAGAAAAAGTGGGAGAGAGAAAATGTTGAATTTCGGCAATGGTATTACCGAAATTCTTGCTGCCCAAAACGCTGACCGGGAAGCAATTGTGGCAATGGCATTGCCGAAATAGGGGGGAAAAATTTTTGTGCCTATTGTGGCAATGCCATTGCCGAAAATGGGAGGGAAAAAAAAAAAAAAAGGTGGTTGCCGAAATCTGGGAGAAATTAAAAAAAATATAATGTGCTACGCACACAATATTTTTACAATATTTTCACAACAAATCACAAGTAATTAGTTATTATTAGTTTAAATTTAAATTTAACACTGAGATTACTTTTTTAATCCAACAATAATAATCAGTAACAACCTGCCACTTAGAATTTGTTGTAAAAATGTTGTAAAAATTGTGTGCAATTATCATTTCTCAAAAAAAAAAAAAAAAAAGTGTAATGGCTTTGTGGCAATGCCATTGCCGAAAATGTGGGAAAAAAGAAAGGTGCCACAATTTTTTTTTCCCACATTTTCGGCAATGGCATTGCCACAAAGCCATTACACTTTTTTTTTTTTTTTTTTAAGAAATGATAATTGCACACAATTTTTACAACATTTTTACAACAAATTCTAAGTGGCAGGTTGTTACTGATTATTATTGTTGGATTAAAAAAGTAATCTCAGTATTAAATTTAAATTTGAACTAATAATAACTAATTACCTGTGATTTGTTGTGAAAATATTGTAAAAATATTGTGTGCGTAGCACATTATATATATTTTTTTAATTTCTCCCAGATTTCGGCAACCACCTTTTTTTTTTTTTTTTTTCCCTCCCATTTTCGGCAATGGCATTGCCACAATAGGTACAAAAAATTTTCCCCCCTATTTCGGCAATGCCATTGCCACAATTGCTTCCCAGTCAGCGTTTTGGGCAGCAGGAATTTCGGTAATACCATTGCCGAAATTCAACATTTTCTCTCTCCCACTTTTTCTCTTTCTCTCTCATACTTTTGTTGGAATTTCGGCAACGGTGTTGCCGAAATTCCCTCTCTCTCCTCATTTTCCCAAATAAGTTGGAATAGTGCCCATAACGCAAATAAATTTCGGATTCAACAATATTCAGCCAAAAGACTCTAACAAAATGATTAACTTTCTCATATTAAAAAATCATCTAAAATTCTTAGAATAGTTCTAGGGTATTAAAATCTTAAAATCTTATAATAACTCATATAACAAAGAGTTACACTATCTACGCACATAGTCACATATTATTTAAATCTCTCTCTCTCTCTCTCTCTCTCTCTCTCTCTCTCTCTCTCTCTCTCATATATATTATGTCCACAAATCACACAATTTATAAATCAAGAATCATACGTAATTTTTTTTATTAAAAAAAACATAAATAAAATTGAAAAATAAAATAACAAAAATTACTTTTGAAGTTACATAACGACAACATATCTTGTAAGTCCAAGTTCATATCAGAAACCAAATATTATAATTTTTTTTGAGAAAGAAACCAAATATTATAATTGATTATAAGTTGTTAGGACATATGTGTTTCACTTGTTAAAAAACATATGTCATTCTTTTATGTAATTGGCTAATCCTTTGACAAAACGCACTTTACTTGTAATTTGGTAGATCTAGGATGTGTTGAAATACTTCAAGAAACTATGTTTCAAGATCAAGTGTGGAATCCTTCAAGTCTATCCAAGAAAACAAGCTGAAAGTGCAAGATTACTAAAGCTCGACAACTAGTATGTGTCGAGGTTTAGAAAGCTGTTCCAGCCCGTAAGCTTGACACCTGCTCGACAGCTTCTCGACAGCTTCTATCTGTCGAGGTTTATAAAAATCAGAATTCTGATCTGATTTCTTGGAATCCATGAATGTGTCTTTGGGCCTTCTTTTCTCCTAACCCTAGACATATAAAAGGATTGTTTTAAGGGCCGTCAAAGGGGACACAAGTTGCACAAGCATTGAGAAAACTCTGTTGAAACAAATTGTGACCAGAGAAGAAGTTCTTGCCCTAGTTCATCTCTTCTGAAGAAGTTGCTGTGTATATGCACCTTTGGATTTTGTGACCAAGCATCTTCTTAATCTTCATCGTGTAGGATGAACTAAAGAACTTTGCAGCCAACCTCTCTTTCAGTTGGTGTTGAAGTCGCATACTGGGATCCGCGCATAGGTTAGTCACGTACTTGGGAGCTGTGCATCAAAAGGGGGAACTGTCACTACAGAACAAGTCCAATTAAGTATTGGGGTAAGGGTTCAACTGTAGGTTGGTAAGGTACTTGGGATTCCTTTACTTGTAACCGCTTGTTGTGATAATAGTGGAGTTTCGGGAGTGGTGACCTGAAAATCACCCGGTAGGGGTTTTTACCGTCAGGTTTTCCCCATTCGTAAACAAATCATCTTGTCATTTAATTTCCGCTACATATTTAGTTATTTGGTGATTTGTTTGTGCTACCATGCATTTGTATGTTAATTAACTTAATTAATTCACTTGGCTAAATTAATTGGTTAATTTATCACAAGGGGTCAATTCGTTTTTGGCCTATCAAGTGGTATCGGAGCAGGCACACTCTGATTATGTTTAATCTTTGCTGTGTTGATCCATTGACCCCTGTTTGTCATGGATAGAGGACAGTCATTAATCATACCTCCTGTATTTGATGGCACTAACTATGTATACTGGAAAGTACGCATGATAGTTTTCTTGCAGTCTTTAGATGAGAAGGTGTGGCAAGCTGTAGAGATTAGCTGGACCAAGCCAAAAGAAGCGTCGGCCGATTGGGATGAAGCCAAGATCAAGGCGGCAAACTTCAACAACAGAGCGTTGAATGCCTTATTTAGCGCAGTCACCAATGAGGAGTTCAAGAAGATATCCTCTACTGAAACTGCAAAGGAAGCATGGACCATCCTCCAGACAACCTATGAGGGTACAAAGGCTGTTAAGGATTCAAAGCTTCAATGGCTCACTACAAGCTTTGAAGAAATAAAGATGGAGGAGGGTGAGTCGTTCGATGAGTTCTATGCCAAGCTCAAGGACATAATGAACTCAGCCTTCAGTCTTGGTGAAACCATTCCTGAACCCAAGATTGTAAGGAAGGTGCTCAGATCTCTACCCGAGAGATTCCATGCCAAGATTACAGCAATAGAAGAATCAAAGGATATTGATAAGATTCCTTTGACTGAGCTGGTTGGAAACTTGCAAACCTACGAACTAGGACTATCTAGGATTGGCAAGTCGGGTAAAAGCAAGAGCATGGCCTTGAAGGCAAAGAGCAATGACACAGATGATTCTTCCGATGATGAAGATTCCAAGATAAAGTCCTATATTACAAGGCAGTTCAAGAAATTTATGAAGAATGCCAATGGGAGAAACTTCGACAAGGACCGCAGACAATCCAGTTCTTCTCAGTCTAAGGGCCAAGACAAAGGGAAGAAAGATGCAAGGGATGGCGGTCAGTACACTATTCCCACAGGACCTAAGTGTTTTGGATGCCATGGATTCGGTCACATGAAGTAAGAATGCCCCACGTATCTCAAGAGCATTGTGAAGAGTAAGGCACTTGCTGCTACCTTAAGTGACACTGAGCCTAAGGATGATTCCGATGATGAAGATGATGGAATCTTGAATGCCTTCATTGCCATAGTCAATCCTACTGAAGGGATTGTTGAAGACGTGGAAGAAGAAGAAGAAGAATTGGTGGATTCTAAGTGTGAGAAAATGGATGATCAAGATGATATCCATTCAGCCTATGAGAAACTATACAAGCTGTCTGAGAAGCATGAAAAACTGTATAGGCTGGCCACCAAGAAGCTCAGTGATGTGGAACTTGATCGTGAAGAGTTATCCACAAAGTTTGATGAGGCAAATTAGACTATTGGAGCGTTGAGGTTTGAGAACAATTTCTTGGCTGAGAAGGCCAAGAAGCTTGAAGCGAAGCTGTTTCAAGTCAAAACTCAATTGGAGAGGACTTCAAGTGCAAAGCTTGATGAGATGCTCAGCAGTAAGAAATTTGCTTCGGATCGAACAGGTTTAGGGTATGGTCTTTCTTCCTCTAATATTGCTTCTACTAGTACTACTGTTTTTGTTCCTCCTGCTAATAATGTTGAAATTGAGAACAATGATGTTAAAACTGAATTAGCTAGTGAGAACTTAAACAAGGGCAAATCTATATTAGAAGCACCCCCTAAACAAGATAAGAAAGATGTTAAAAACCCTAAGGCTAAGAAGGCTAACTCTCAAAAGCCTAAACAGAAAAAGCAGCATCTTTGTCATCATTGTGGAGTTGCCGGTCATACACGACCAAATTGCTATAAGTGGTTAGCCACTCAACAGAGCAACAGTATGATAGCATCTGGAAGCCAAAATTAGCTTCAATCCTCTCTTGCTCCTCTTGGAGATCTTTTGAAAGCCCTCATGTTCCTTTCGAACTTGAACGGTTTCAATACTTCCCCCTCACCGCCTGTTCAAGGGTTCAATCAAAGGAAAGGTTCTTCCAGGGTGTGGAAGAAAAAGGACTCTAAGTGATTTTATCACTTTCTTCTATCTTCTTGTTTTTTTTTGTTTTTTTTTTTGTTGCATTACTTGTGTGTTTTGCATTTTTTTTAGTCAGTCTAGTTTTATGTTTTGCTTTGTTTAACATGTTTTTGTTAGTTTGTTTTCAGTTTTGTTTATTTTTGTTTTTCATATAAAAAAAAATTGAAAAATCAGAAAATACAAAAACAGTGTGTTATTTGTACATTGGTACTTGTGTACCTTGGACGGCCACTGAAACAAAGTTTTCCAAACTTTGTATCTTTTGTAGCTTAGATGAGCATCTCTATGCGCAACTAAGCAAGTGAGCTTTGTGGCTCTTGTTTGTGATGAGTAAGATTAAGTCATCTCTTGAACTTAACACTCGTATCACTCTTTTTGACGGGTAGGATTAAAAAATCCTAAGAGAAAGGCATAAATAACCATCTCATCACTGTTGCCCGTCAATCATAATATGACACTTGTATGCTTCGGCATAGCAAAAGTGCAATGTCAAAGACATCCGTATGGTTCGGCATAGCAAAAGTGCAATGTCTATGCTTAACATGTTGGGTATTTCTTTTCTCTCTTTTATATGCCCATGTATGATATGCTAAATAAAAGACAATATGTAAAGAAAATAAAAAGCAAAAAGATAAAAAAAATGCTATAAATATGATTGCAAGCATGTTTTCTAGGAGATGTGGGAGTTATAGGATGTATCTCAAATGTGATAGTCCCTATCAAACAGTTATGATTGTGTGTGAGTTAAAGTGATTTTCTCATATCTCAAATCGTCATAACATGTATACACTTATGCAATCTTGTGATGTTTTTCACACACAACACGCAATATTCTTTGCTACTCTTGATACATGTGCAGGTACAATGTGATTTGACCATCACAAGGTTTTACATGTGCTAATGTATGCTCACTAAACTGTCTTGACTCGTTTTTGAAATATAAAATTGGTTAGACTTGTTTAGTGTGTGTGTGTGTGTGTGTTCTTGGAGGATCCATGTGCTTAAAATTTTTGTTAAGAGATGATTTTGAGAGCTTAATATGTTGATTGGATCATTTGTTGAGGTGCATGTTGGATTGCATTCATGTCTATGTTTTTCACTTCTCGAAAAACTATTTTTAAAAGCTGGCTCAACACCTCGTCGATACCTAGCCATCTGTTGAGCTTCTTCAGCCTTTTTCTTAACGCAATCTCGACACTGCCTCGACACCTGGTGGATCGATCGAGAAAGTTTTTGTCTCCTTGATACATTCTCGATACCTTGTCGATTGATCGAGATTCTGTTCTTGATTCTGGTGTTTATTCCTCGATACCTCCTCGACACCTGTATCTGTCAATGACCTTTTTTCTCGACACCTATCCCAACAGATGTCTCGACACCCCTCGACACCTATATCTATCGAGCTTTACTGAGGATCTATTTAAGCCCTTTTCGCAATCCGATTCTCATTTTCTCGATCTCTCTCGATCTGTCCACGCCTGTTCACCTCCCAAACTCCTTTTTCTCACTCAAAACCTTCAACCCACATGATTTCGGCCTTTCCTTGCTTCAAATCACTTGGTATGATCTCTTTTCCCTTCATTCTTCATGCATTTCATGTTTTTGAATCTTAGGTTTTGGGATTTTTGAAAAATTTTGGGGTTTTTCAAAATTGATGAGTTTTTCTTGAAATTTTGGGATGGGTTTTCTTTTAAAGGTGTTCAAAATCTCATGCATTGCATCACATTTGCATTATAATGGTATTTTCATGCACTTAGATGTGTGTAATATGTTTGTGTGCTGGTAGGTTTGGATTGGGCTGAGCCCATGATGAAATTTCTTTTGCATGTCACATGTCCATGCATTCCCCATGCATACGTACTCTCTATTCAATATATTTGATATATTTGAATTGCTTTGGGACTTTTCTAATTGTCTCTTTCTCTCTCTCTCTCTCTTTCTGTTTACGTTAGTAGTGTCTATGGCACCTAAGCGTAAATCTACTCCGGCTCGCAACCCTCTTCGTTCTGGAGCTTCCTCCTCTTCTGATTCTGCTCCTCTTAATCTTCGGTTCCGTGATGATGATGCCCACAAGGCATTCTCGGAGAACTTCTCTAGACGAGGTGTTCATTCGGAACGCCAAGTCATTTTGGCAGACTTCGCCGACACTGACCTTCCCTCTGTCATTCACAGTAGGGGATGGGAGTCACTGTGTGACGTCTCGATCACATGTCCTCTCGTGCTTATTCAGGAGTTTTACTCCAACATGCACGGGATTGATCGTTCAGTACCTCTTTTCTTTACTCGCGTTAGAGGTACGCGCATCCCTGTCACACCGCAGCTTGTTGCGGATGTGCTTCGGGTTCCTAGGATAGAGTTTCCTGACTATTCTTCTTGTGAGCGTCTGCGAACTGTGTCCAAGGATGAGCTCATATCTGCTTTCTGTGAGCGCCCTTCGGAGTGGGGTGAGCGTCAGTTTACATCATGTCGGCCTTTTACTAAAGGTCCTAGATTCTTAAACATGGTGATGACTTTTGTACTTCATCCGCTTTCTCATTACAACTCCAGCACAGAGCCTCGTGCTCGATTTTTGTTATCCCTTCTTGAGCATCTTACCATAGATTTTCCTTCTCATTTCATTCTGTCTATTATAGATGTTCATTTGGATGCGGCGACCCGTGATAAGCTCATCTTTCCTTTTGCTATCGCGAGGATTCTACGCCATTTTTCCATCCCTTTTCCCGTGTCCGACCATTTCACTTTCATGTGTGCCATAGATGCCGCTACCGTAAAACGTAGTGAGGCTCAGTTTAGGTCGAGACAGCCGGATTCCACTCCTCCCTCCTGTTCAGCTCCATCCAGTTCTGCTCCATCTACATTCGCTCCTTCTTCCTCCATGAGCGATGTGTCCCTTGGAGACATCATGGCGCAGCTGCAACGCATGGATGCTCGCCTTGATACACTCTCCACTGAGTTGTATCAGGTGAATGTTCGTGTTGATCGTATTGCACGATGACAGGCCACCATGGGTGGTTTTGCTCCTGAGGCTACTCCTTTACCACTTCCTCCAACGGCTTTTGACTCTGAGGATGATGATGACGAGGACAATGATGCTTTGGATGATGATGGAGATGCTAGCTCTACTAATGAGATGTCTACTTGACACTTTACCCTTTGTTACTCGTGACAAAAATGGGGAGTAATTTTGAGATATGAGAGTAGTCATCTTAAGGGGAGAGTTAGTATAGGACATTTTGTTAGAGGGAGTGTTGATACTTGAGAGATGTAGTGAGGATATGATGTATCTTTTTCTTTTTTACTTTTTAGATACATTGTTCTTGTATATTAGGTCTTGTGACCAGTTTTTACATACATTGTACTTATTTTCTCTATATATGGATGTATGTTTCTTTCACCTATCTCTACATGTGTTGTTTCTTCTCTATCTTTATACACATGTTTCTTATACTTGTATGCAATCTATTATTTCTGTTTCACACAAGATGCCTTGGTGAGTTTTGTTTAAAGTGTTTCAGAAATACAGGTTGTCAAAGTTTACTTGCCATAAACTCTTTTCTTGCAAAGTTTTTCAAGGGTTTGTGTTAGGATAGATTTTATTCTATTCAACAAGTGAATATGAGTTGAGTGATTTATGACTTCTCTCATATGTTCATTTGTTTGTTGTGGTTTTGTCACGGATTGCCAAAGGGGGAGATTGTTAGGACATACGTGTTTAACTTGTTAAAGAACATATGTCATTCTTTTATGTAATTGGCTAATCCTTTGACAAAACGCACTTTACTTGTAATTGAGTAGATCTAGGATGTGTTGAAATACTTTAAGAAACTATGTTTCAAGATCAAGTGTGGAAGCCTTCAAGTCTGTCCAAGAAAACAAGCTGAAAGTGCAAGATTACTAAAGCTCAACAACTAGCTCGACAGCTAGTATGTGTCGAGGTTTAGAAAGCTGTTCTAGCCCGTAAGCTCGACACCTGCTCAATAGCTTCTCGACAGCTTCTATCTGTCGAGGTTTATAAAAATCAGAATTCTGATCTGATTTCTTGGAATCCGTGAATGTGTCTTTAGGCCTTCTTTTCTCCTAACCCTAGACATATAAAAAGATTGTTTTAAGAGCCGTCAAAGGGGACACAAGTTGCACAAGCATTAAGAAAACTCTGTTGAAGCAAACTGTGACCAGAAACGAAGTTCTTGCCCGAGTTCATCTCTTCTGAAGAAGTTGTTGTGTATGTGCACCTTTGGGTTTTGTGACCAAGCATCTTCTTAATCTTCATCGTGTAGGATGAACTAAAGAACTTTGCAGCCAACCCCTCTTTCAGTTGGTGTTGAAGTCGCGTACTAGGATCCGCGCATTGGTTAGTCATGTACTTGGGAGCCGTGCATCAAAAGGGGGAACTGTCACTACAGAACAAGTCCAATTGGGTATTGGGGTAAGGGTTCAACTGTAGGTTGGTAAGGTACTTGGGATTCCTTTACTTGTAACCGCTTGTTATGATAATAGTGGAGTTTCGGGAGTGGTGACCTGAAAATCACCCGGTGGGGTTTTTACCGTCAGGTTTTTCCCATTTGTAAACAAATCACATTGTCATTTAATTTTCGCTGCATATTTAGTTATTTGGTGATTTGTTTGTGCTACCACGCGTTTGTTTGTTAATTAATTTAATTAATTCACTTGACTAAATTAATTGGTTAATTTATCACAATGGGACAATTTGTTTTTGGCCTATCATAAGTTATTGAAAATAAATAATTAAACTCTTTTTAAAAATCTTTAAACTTTTGATAGTTGAGTTATTAACTGGGGAGGCATTTTAACTTTTTTAAATCTCTAGGAATAAAGTTATAATTAAAATAAAGTGTGTTAATAAATTTAATGTATTGTTGGAAAAATGGGGCTCAAGGGGACACCCTATTTTTGTGGAAGGAAGAGGACCTACCCATTAAGCCTTCTACCACACAAATGCATTCCATGAACTAATCACAATCATTATATCATGAGAGGTAGACCTCTAAGAGATTCAAAGTCATATTTTATTATTTCACTTTGTTCATCCGGTCTATAAGTTATTTGTTTTAATTTATTTATTCACACGTATAAACTTATTGTCCTTATTTTTAAAAAATCATAAAAGTAAATTAATTTATGCATTATACCCTACACTTATAATGAGTCACATTGCAAAATTATGTCATACAATTTCTAATATTTACATTAAGCCATATAGTGAAATTACAACGTGTACAACCCAACTTTTATTATTAAAACAAAATCTCATGGTGGATTATAACGTTCTATAAAAAAAAAATTTAAAAGTGGGCTCAAATGTACAACCTACTTAGTGTCAAATACCATACCAGTCTCTGTCAAAATTTATTACTTCATTTTATTCATTCGGTCTATAAGTTTATTTGTTTTGATTTATTTATTCATACATATAAGTTTATTGTTCTTGTTTACAAAATCATAAAAGAAAATTAATTTATGCAGTATACCCAACACTTATAATGAGTCACATTGCAAAATTATGGCATACAACTTGTAATATTTATATCAAGTCACATAGTACAATTACGATGTGTACAAATGTACAATCCAACTTTCTATTATTAAAATAGAAAATCATGCTGGAATATTAACATAATAAAAAATAAATAATTAAACTACTTTTAACATTTTAACTTTCTATTTTTCAAAAAAAAAAAAATAAACTTTTTAACTTTCTAGAAACTCTTAGTAGTAAAAATTTAATTTGAGTTGTATTTTTTTTTTTTTTTAACTTTTTGAAATCTTGCAGTAGAGTTTCACCTGGAGCAACTATGTTAATTATTTACTAAACTTATAATACCTCTTATGACATAAGGAGGGGGAAAAAACACTGATAAAAAAAGGTGTCCACCATATAAAACCATAATATGTTAAACACAATTTTTATTATATAATATATAATATGGATATGAATATGAATATAATTTTATATAATATATAATTTTATTCTAAATGTTTTAATGATAGTAACTTCCCAATGGGGCTTTTACCACACACATGACACATGCATCCTATGAACTAAGCTTAGTATGGAACATTCACCTTAATCTGGTTTTATTATTTCATTTTATTCATTCTCAATTTGTAATTTTATTTGTTTTGATTAATTTATTCACATATATAAGTTTGTTGTTCTTATTTACAAAATCATAAAAGTAAATTAATTTATGCATTATACACATCACCTATAAAGGGTTACATTGAAAAATAATGTCATACAACTTATATAATTTTGGAATCACATAGTACAATTACGACGTGTAGAACTAACTTTTATTATCAAAACAAAAGGTCTTTGTACTAACATAATATAAATAAAATTTTAAAAGTGGACCTAGAGGAAAACCTCACTTTTGTGAAAATGAGAGGACTTATCCAATGGGTCTTCTACCTTACACATGCATTGCATGCACTAAATATGATCATTGTATCATGGGAGGCAGACCTCCAAGAGATCCAAAGTCTTAAAGACAGTGTCAAAACAGTAGTCTTCTTCATAATTTTTTTATTTCATTTTGTTAATTCAATTGTAAGTTTATTTGTTTCGATTTATTTATTAGCAGATATAAGTTTCTTGTACTTGCAAAATTCAATCTGTATGTTTATTTGTTTTGAATTATTTATTTGCACATGTAAGCTTCTTATTCTTGTTTGCAAAATCGTAAAAGTAGACACCATTTGTAGTGGGACTTGATTGATTGTTTCTTCTTATTGTTTGTAAATATATAGGACATGACAAGTTCACAGGAATTCCTTTTATATCCAAGTTCACCATTGTTGGAAGAAGACAATTTTTTGCTCTAGATAAAACAATTTGATCTTACGGGAAACCCATATACGCCAGAATGAATTCCACACACGTTGTTGCTATGATGCATGGATGATTTCCCCAATCGTTCATTAGATTTACGAGATAAGATATATAGTTGTTTGCACTTCATACAGTGAACTCTTACATTTTGAAATTAAGTCATATCGTTTAATCCATTGTAGCTAGATGCAATTTCAAATTTTATGTTTTTCGTTATAGGTTTGATTGGTATTATTTAGGTTCTAGCTAACTTCCTTTGGAGCTTGCGAAACTAAGGGCCCGTTTGTTACTATTGTTTAAACAACAGTTTTCAGTATTTAAACAACATTACACGTATTTTCACATATTTTTTCACCTACACATATTTCTAAAAAATACAAATAACATTACTAGAAATCTCTTACCAAACGAGCCCTAAGGGTGTGTTTGTTTGGAGGTAAAATAGTATGGATGGAAAACTTTAGAGAGAAAATAGGAATGAAAACTTTTTTGGTGGGTGTTTGGTTGGAGGGAGGGGAGGGGAAAAAAAATTGGTGGGACCCACTTGTTTTCTCTCCGGGCCCACCAAAATGTTTTCTCTCCAAAATGAAAAGAAAACTGAGTGTGAGGAATTTGATAGATAAATGACAAAAATGCCTGTGTGCACTTGCACATGGGCTTGTCCAATCGGTTGCTTTTTTTTTTTTTTTTTCTCTCTCTCTTCTGGTTTGGACGTTGCTTCTTACTTCTTCTTCTTCTTCTTTTTTCTTTTTTTCTTTTTTTGATTTCCTGGGCAAGCTTCATTGCTCTTCTTTTTTCTTCTTTTTTTCTTTTTTGCTTTCTTTTGTGATTTTTTGTTTTTGTTTTTTCTTGTGATTCTTTTTTTCTAGATATGATTTTTATTTCCTAATAAATTTGGGTGATTGCCTTTTTTGTCACTTTTATTTTAATAGGGCATCATTTTTTAACAAGGGTATATGAGTAAATTTATATAAACACATTTTTTTCATCCCTCCACTTTTTCACTGCCAACCAAATGAAAATGAGGGAAATTAAAATCTTTTCTATCTTTTCACTTTTCCACTCTCCTACCATTTTCTATCCTCTCACTTTTCCACTTCTCCAACCAAACGGACTGTAAGTTTTTGCGGATTGCAAGGTAAGTAGCTTTTTAATGGGGCTTTTTAAAACAATCATATTGCATAAACCATTATTTTGGAGTTAACACATTTTGGAAAAATGTTTATGGAAACTATAGTTTCCTAAAAAGTATTGTGTCGTAACCTTAATGTATATGATTATTTATGAAAAGTGCATCATGCTTTATATTACATATGGGGCAAATGCATGAAGTGTTGGTATGGATTTCATGAAATTATTGCATTGTTTGCAATTTCTAAAAATGTTTTATCTTGATACAAAATCTTTTTGACAATAAATTGTTTTGAAGGCTTTGAGAACCTTGTGAATATCTTGGGTATTCAAAGATTTTATGAAACTACTTGAAAATGAATTATGTATTTTGATTAAATGTAATCTATGAGCTTTCTATGTTTTGCCCTTGTGGTGTGACATGCGATTTCCTAGTAATTACCTAGCTAGATACTCTAAACTGTGTGACATTGGCATCATAGTACCCGTCTTTGTGATGGTATTGAGTTTCGTCTTTGTGTTGGTGATGAGTTCCTTCTTTGTAACGGCATATTAGTTCCAACTGCGTGTCAGTGATGAGTTCTGTCTTTGTGATGGCAATGAGTTCCGTCTTTGTGACAACATTGTCATGTGGCCTTGGGTTAGATTTTTGGCTTTGGAATTGTGTTATTATTGCTCACAAAATATAATATGTAGTTTTATGTGATCATTTTGAGAAGTTTTGTGTTATATCATTTTAATCATTCTTGCCATATTATTATTGGAAATGATTTTGTAGAATTTATTTGGAAATTCCCAAATTATAGCATGTTTTGCAATATTCATCTTCATGAAATTTGCATTTCACCACCCCCATTAATTATGCTTCTTACTGGGTTCTGTCTTATCCCATTCTTTTACCAAACTTTTTCTGAGTAGGTAATGATCCTTTTAAGACAGGTTTTTGTGGCTAGTAGTAGTTAGACAACTACTGATGGAGATTTGAATTTTGAGGTGGTGATCCTTAGGTGTAGGGCTGTCCATCAACCTGTTAGGCCCGACCCACCCGTCCGACTCGGCCCGACCCGAATGACCACGGGTGAATCCGAATGCAAAAACGGGTCGGATACGGATCTATTAATTTCAAAATTCGGTTTTTCGAGTCGGATGCGGGTCTATTGACATCTAACCCGCACAAACCGACCCAACTGCCCAGATATCTTAAAATGAAAAAACACGGTTTTTCTTTCTCCATTCTACAATCCAATTTTAGAAAAAATTTACCTCTCACTCTCACGTTCTCTAATATCTCACCCTCTCTGATCTCTCTCAAACATACCTAACCCTAGCTGCACTTTCTCTGATCTCTCTCAAAAATTCCTAACCATAGCCGCCGCCAAGTTGGGCCCTATTACCGCCCCTAACCCTAACCCTAACCCTAGCCTCCTTTTTGCCACTACCGCCGCCGCCGCCGCTGACTCAGACTTGTCGTTGGTCTTACTGTCCTTGGTTGAGTCTCAATCTCCACAAGCCGCCTCCTTTGATCTAATTGAAGCATTAACCTGAGAAAGTTGATGGTGGGTTAGTAAAAATTTTTTTTTTTTTTTCCAAAAAATTGTAATGATCTTGAGCTGGATGTGGTGGTGGTGGTGGCGTCAGTGTGTTCTTCTCACTTTTTCGTTTTAGTTAGTCTTATAGATTTGGGGTTTTTGTTTGGATTTGGATTTCTTTGTTCTTTAGGTTTTGATGTCTCTTTTTCGTTTGTCTCATAAATCTGGGTTTTTTGTTTGGATTTGGATTTGTTTGTTGTTTGGGTTTGATTTCTCTTTTTCGTTTGTCTCATAGATCTAGGATTTTTGGTTTGGATATGGATTTGTTTGTTGTTTGGGTTTTGATGGTTTGGATTTGGATTTGTTCGTTTATTGGGTTTTGATTTCTGTTGTTGTGCTTGAGACCCTAAATCACCCGACGGATCCGACCCGTTGAACCGATGACCCATGCCGCCGGGTTCGACCCAAATGTTCAGTCAGTTGTGGGTCCGTTTTCTGGCCACCCGATTCTATCGGTTCGGGTGTGGGTCAAATCCAAACTCGATCCGACCCGACCCATGGACATCCCTGCTTAGGTGTTGTATATCCTAAAGGAGACTTGACTCATTATTTTGTATCTAATAGTGGTGATGACTTTTATTCTCATTGGGACAAGTTATTGATACGTAATTAGTATTCAGACATCTTTTTTTTTTTTTGTGGTTAATGGTTCTTATAATTATTTATAGAGCTCTAACTTACTTTAGGAGCATCTTTAATTAAATTGTTATGAAAATTATTGATGTTGGTTGGAATTCTTTGGATTGAATTGTTATAAAAATTTGCAGGTGCATTTAGGTTATAGTTTTCTCATGCTTTGAACCCTTTGGGGTTTAAGGTGTGACAACTCATGTTGTTGATTATGTTGGAAAATATGGTTTTGCATCTCATACAAAATACACAGCGGAAGCAACAAACACGGATCTACTTCATTCATGAGAGATAACATGTAACCATGAATTCTAGAACAAAGAATAGAAAGCGTACCTTGATGCAGTGAAATTCAAAAACAAGACTTGAGAATACCTATAATCAACATCCAAATTCCACGTGGTGCCTGAGAAGAGTGGTCTCTCAATTAGTCTTTATGTACGTTGATTCTCAAAGAAAGTTCTTATTCTTCTCATTGTAGAGAAAAACTCTTTTCTTTTCTTTTCATCATACGTACATTCTAACTACCTTGCTAGTTTCTTTATTTAATAACTCTTATTAAATAAAAACTAATTATCTAATTGGGTTAGCCTTTTGGGCCTTCCCAATTGGGCTTTAGTTTGTGGCTTGAGATGGGACCAAAAGGAACAAATAAGACTATAGCTCCAATGGGCCTTGGGCTTATCTGTCAACTCTTAACAAGTTCAAAGTTACCATTAATTATATTTAGGACACGGATTTCCTCCAAACATGTCTACAAGCAGGGACAGCTGTTACTTAAATAAGATGACACTTAAGCTTGAAGTCATGTGCAACGCACATGACCCATTTTATGTGAAGAGCTATTAACCTTAATAGCGTTAGCCACAGTTTCTCCTCAAACACATCTCTCACAGCCTCACACCTCTCTTTCATCTCCTCCACCTTTGTTTTCTCAGCAAACTCAGACCGGCAAGATCTTGTGAGGCGGAATCGACGGCGGCCATGTGCAGCAGCCGCCGATCTCACCGAACCAATTGTGACAGCCCTTCTCTCTCTCTCCTCGAACTCCTCAAACCCGCGTCTCAACCTTCTCACCTCTGTTTTTCTCAGAACCTTAGACCGGCAAGAGAATCCGGCCACCCACTGCACATGGCCAGCCTTTCTCTTTCTATTCAAACCCGCCTCTCCCCTCTCTCTTTCTCTCTTATCCCTCTTCCCAAACTAGCAAGAGAATCCGGCCACCTACTGCACATGTCGTTCCTCCGCCGATTCTGCCCCATCCCTTCTCTCAATCCGTTAACAACCTTCTCTCTCTTTACCATTCCCATCCCCCACCCATCTCTTCGCCGCCAAGGACCACCGATCCTTCCACCCATCTTTTCAAGGCTCCAATTTTTTCCAGGTTTGTTACCAAATCCCTCTGTATTTGAGATTATTTTGGTACGCTTTGTTTGATATAAATGGATGATTTAATTCTAGTTTTTTCCTGCTGTGATAATTAGATTTATTGTTTTTAATTTTTTAAAACCATTTTTAATTCTAGTTTTTGCTTACTGTGATAATTACATGGTGTCTTCTGTTCCTAGATTTTAAATAGTTAGTTTGTTGAACTCACACTAATGGGATGAATGTGTTATTTGTTATTATAGACTCTGGTATTTCACTACTCATGTCATGTTTAGAGCATGATGGCCTTTCCATCATGAATAATTTCTAAATTCAAGCTCTTGATGCTAACATCCATCCGTTTCTTCTTGGACAGAGATATAACCACTTCATTCCCAAGTTTTGTTTTCCACTTGCAAGTTGATGGCACCTAAGTTTCTAGCTGATATCAAGTTGATAGTATTTAGCTGGAAGAAGCTTGTTTTTCTCTTACTGCCAATGTAGTTGGAAGTGCTTGGTTTGACCATTTTAGCTCTTGCCCAAATGGGTCTGAGCTATTTGTTTATTGGTTGGTCTCACTCGGAATCAGAGAGGAAAGGAATTCTCTTTCATTTCACCATACTTGTGGTCAAATTGAGTTCGTGCTACTAGCACTTTGAGCAGTTGCCTCACTAGGTAGAAAAATTTGTAAAGTATACCATGACTTGCAGATGAGGTGAAACTAAAAACAGAAGTGCAGAAAATTGATTGGAAATTATAGCCTTGGCTTCCCTCATTTATTATTATTTTTTTTTTTTGTAAAAAGTGGCTTTTTTTTCCTCTTTTGCGTAACCAGTGGCACTTAGTTGGTTATTTGTGTACAAGTGCATGGTAGCATTGATGTTTTTCAGCAAATTGTCTTTGGTGATGTAATGAATGGAAAGTGTTAATGATCGTGTATTTTTCAAGCTATGTTGTGTTATTATTGTGTGGCAAATGTGCCTTTTTAAACAAAGAGCTGCAGAAATATTGAAAATTGCAATAGAACTTTTTATTTTTAGTGATGAGTTATGGTATTTTGTCAAGTTCTTTCATCAAGTTAACACAAGTTCTAATCATCAATGTTGACACAACTTTGACAAGGAAAGCCAAATAGGAGGAAAGCCAACCAAATCCATATCTAAGCTTAAACTTTGCCAAAAAGAACTCAACAAATCCATCTCCAAAAATAGGGGAAAAAAAAAACTTTGCCTGCTTTTTTATTGCAAAAGTTGCTGCTTTCTTCTTCAATTCA
The DNA here is from genome assembly GCA_019022515.1 of Quercus aquifolioides. Classification (NCBI taxonomy): domain Eukaryota; kingdom Viridiplantae; phylum Streptophyta; class Magnoliopsida; order Fagales; family Fagaceae; genus Quercus; species Quercus aquifolioides. Next base: position 26,673,304 of record CM032332.1, on the reverse strand, counting down.
GGCTATATTTGTTTCACCTGAATGTTTTCTGCCAACCAAATCTATATCTAAGTTTAAAATTCTTGAATCTTAAAGAGAGCCAAATAAAAAGAAAAGCTCAACAAATCTATTGCTAAATTTAAAGTTCTTGAATTTAAATTTCCATCCATATCATTTTATTGCATTCATTTAAAGCTGCCTTGTTCAAATATGCAAATACATAGATACAAAAATATAAAAATGAACTTTCCCATTGCATATGTCCAAATTGTGACGTCCAAAAAATCTGTCCAAATTGTGCTGTCCAAAAAATCTATCCAAATTGTCAAATATGCTCTCCAAAAATCTGTCAAAGTCAGATGTGCTGTCCAAAAAATACTATCAAAGTTCTATCCACTAGATATTATATAACAGCCAATATGTTGTCCAAAAACTATGCAAAACACAAAGAAAATAGCCAATATGGTGTTTTTCAAAGGTTGTCAATATCAGGATCTACTGAAACCTGCAAAATATGCCACCAAATATAAAATAAGTGTATGGAAAAAATAACTAAAAGGAAAATATAAGTTTAAGTTGTAGCAAAATTCATAACAACTATACACACCTTCCAAGCCATATAACCCAACGTGATCTTGTCCAACCAAAAATTCACAATCAAAAGATTCCTACATATAACATTTAAACAAATCAATATTTCATTTTCTACGCTAATGAAAGTAACTGGGTAGTAGGATATTAGGCAAAATTTATAAGTATACCTGATTCAAACCATTTAACCCAGCAACATTGTCTTGTCCAACCAAATTACTACAACTGAAAGATTCCTGTATATGACATTTAAATAAATTTATGTGTCACTTTTTAATATTAGTAATTGTTTAATAGGATATTAGAAAAAATATGGAAGTAGTAGCATCATACCTGAGTTATGTTATCTACTAATTGTGATGGTTGTTCAACATTACTATGTTTTTTGTGAGAATTAATATTAACTGAGGAATCGACCTATGTGGGAAGAAAAAACAATTGTCACATAAAACGAATTTATGAACCTACAAATTCATGTTCTATAATGGAATGTAAATGAACTTACTCTATTTAGGCCACCACGTGATTGAACTTGTCTTGCTCCACTAGTCTTTTTAGGTTGATCCTTCTTACTTTGAGAATTTTTTTTTTTTTTTGGTCCTTTCTAATAAACTTTTCAACCTTCCTCTTGGACGACCTACAGTAGGTTTTGTTTTGATCCCACATATGCCTTGAGAAATGTCCATATGTGACTCAAATCCACCGTCACCTTGTAAAACATTCTCGGGAACAACTTCACCATGGACCTCACCCTCCATAGAGGACAAACAACATTTAATTCTCATTTCTTGCAAATCCTTCAATAATTTGTCAAAACATTTATCAACATGTTCATACATCATCTCTCCCTCTGCTGCAAGTATGTTAATTTGAAGACATTTGTGACTTAAGTGAGAAAGACGCTTTCCCACTGACTCTTGAGCATTACCTTTAATATCAATGTCATGATAGTCCTTGATAGAACCAACATTTGCATCTTGTGTCCATCTTTTCAATACATAACGGGCTGGAAATATCTTAACATTTTTCTTGTTAAGAACTTTCAAAGCATGGGAACATAAAATTCCCAAAAAGCTAAACTTCATGCAACTGCATTGGACTATCATTATTGAGGCTTCATATTTGACTAAGTGCTCTTGAGTTTTGTTTCGATATTTCACTCTGTATTATGTGATAGAATCAGATATACTAGCTTTGTAAATAGTACAATCCACAATCTTCACATATTCATCTTGAAACATTTTGAATATTTCTAGAGTGTACAACTTTGCAGCATGTCTCAACATCTCAAAATCAAATAGTAAAACTGGTGTTGTTTGTCTCATTTTGAACTCTGCTTGTAGTTCTTGACTTCGCTTATCAGACAATACTCTAGAGTAATGTCCAAAAAATTGCAAAAGACCATGTTTTGGCTTCAAGTATTTCTTCAACACACTATTCATTAACTCACTACGTTGAGTGCTTTTCATATCAGTAGTGAACATATGTCAACCGTATACCATACACCATTTCTCTTTCACATCAAACATTTCATGCAACTATGGATTATCAGTTAGATCATATGTCTCAAGCATGTAATTCCAAGCAACTATCCATTCATTTTCATCTTCAAAATCATACACACAATTACTAAAATCATTTCGAAATTGGCTTGATGAATTAAATATATGATGTAGACGCTTAGCAACATTCTGATAAATATGCCACACACATAGATGGTGATTTGATTCAGGAAACACGTCTTCTATTGCATTAGTCATTGCAGCAGATTGATCTGTAAATATAGTTCTTGGTTGTTTCCCTGACATTGCACTCAAAAAAGTTTCAAACAACCACTTGAATGACATTATAATTTCATCATAAAGTAAAGCTGCACCAAAGACAATTGATTGTTTATGATGATTAACCCCAATGAATGGAGCAAAGGGTCAACCATATGAATTTGTTTGATAAGTGGTGTCAAAACATATAACATCCCCAAAGTGTCCATAATCAACTATAGATCTAGAATCAGCCCAAAAAATATTCAAAATTTGATTATCATCATCAAGTTGTATAGAATAAAAATAAGATGGATCTTCTAATTGCATCTTTCTAAAGTGATCCATCACAGCACGACCATCTCCTCTCTTTAAAGCCTCTCTCCTCTTGGAATTTACATGATTTTTATAGACAACATTCAAAAACCCAAGATTTTCATAACCACCAACTTGCATGCTCAACAAATCTATGATTTGTTTTATTGATACCCCAGATTTTTCTGCATCATCCGCAAAAGCTTGTTGGGCAGGTGTAATTTTCCTATTTGATCTTAACATGTGTTTCATTGGAGAAGGAGCAAACTCATGATTATATTGTTCATGAAAAGAAACAACTTCTAACATACCATCCTTTTGAAGTTGACAAGTCATTTGTGCTAAACAACCAATTCGTGAAATTGGGTGATGAAAAGATACCTGTTCACAATGTTTGTCAATAGCTCGTTCACCTTCTTTTGAACAACAAAATGTTCTCCTCTTAACATGTCCAGCACTTCCTCGCCTAACATCCTGTTTCCTTACACTGAAGCTCATTCTATGAGCATATTGTTTGTAAAACTCATATGCACTATCATCACAATCAAATTTCACTCCAATCATTGGTGCCTTAATTTCCTTATTGTGTTTACTCGGGGTGTTTGGACTGCCATCAATAGGTTTTACTTAAGTTTCTTTCTAAATCCAAAAACCAATAAAAAGCAATAGTGTTAAGAATATTCAGTATGAAAAATAATATTCAATTTTTTTAATAAACCCAGCAAAAAAACCGTAGTTGCTTATAGTCTTACAAACAACCACGATGAACAACAACAACAATATTTAGAACTCAAAATACCTAAACATCCTATTCAACAGAAATTATACTAAAAAACTCCCAAAAAATAAGTAGTATATAAATCCTTGCCACCAACAATAAATACCCATTCAAAACCAACAAAACCATAAGCTCTTAAGCTATAGAACTCAGCTATGGTAATAATCATAAGGACAAATATTCAAACTTCAAATATAATGCAATTTGAGAAACCAATTTGAGGAAATAATTATTACAATGGAGTGGTAGGAGCAGTGGTCCTTGGCGGCGAATTTATGGGAGCAGCATTAGCTAAGTGAGAAACTGAATGGGGCGGAATCAGTGAAGGGGGAAGTGGGTGAAGAGGAGGAAGGAGATATGGTCCGGTGAGATCGGCGGTTGCTGCATATGGCCGCCGTCGATTCCGCCTCACAAGCTCTTGCCGGTCAGAACCTCAGAACCTCAGGTTGAGACGCAGGTTTGAGGAGAGAGAGAAAGGGGCTGTCCCAGTTGGTCCGGTAAGATTGGCGGCTGCTGCACATTGTCGTCGTCGATTCCGCCTCACAAGATCTTGCCGGTCTGAGTTTGTTGAGAAAACAAAGGTGGAGGAGATGAGAGAGAGGTGTGAGGCTATGAGAGGTGTGTTTGAGGGAAAACTGTGGCTAACGCTGTTAGGGTTAATAGCTCTTCACATAAAATGGGTCATGTGCGTTGCACATGACTCCAAGCATAAGTGTCATCTTATTTAAGTGACAGTTGTCCCTGTTTGTAGCATTTCCTCCAAACATGTTTGGAGGAAATCCGTGTCCTTATATTTAATACCACTATACAAATATAATTGCACTCTAAGCCTTATTAATAAATTATATCTCAAGACTCTAATGATATCATTTAACCCCTCCATGAAATATCCATAGTGAACAAAGTCATAATGAACTGTCACTTTGTAAACAACTATTTTATCATTGAGTACTCGGTTTAATCTTTTAGTTATTCATATTTATTGAAATCTGATTTCAATAAATATAAACTTTATTAACTCCTTACTAAAGTAGGCGCCCTGAATAACCAGTTCCCATTAAACTTATCTCAATGGGATATTCCGTGTCTCTATAAAAAAGAGATTATGGGTTCCACCTTAAGAATATGTGTTCCCTCAACACTACGTATGGTTACCCAACATACTGAGATTTTGACCGTCAATATTAGATCCCACTACTAATATATCAAAGTAGCATACATTTCATGATCGGGTTCACTATCCTCTCAAGATTGAGAGTCTATGAAATTAGAAATCGTGAGATTAATCATTCAGGTGACAGTAGTTGATTAAATAATTAATCTCACAGCAGTCCAGTTCAATATGTCTTAACACTTAAGACACATCAACACATCAACTAGAAGTCTCCACTTCCATGATCAAGACAAACTATCTTAGTTGATGTGTTATAGTCTTCGCAGATGAAACGTCCAATTTCATCACCGACTACGAACTACGTTTTGAGTTTACAAGGAACTTGTGACTTATATCTTCTGTGACTAAATCACATAAATCACATACAATGCATCTCAAGGAGTATGATAATGTCCCATTAGTTCATTTATAAATAGTCTTATATAATTAAACAATTTAATTATTTATGACATGCCAATAAATTGGATTTTAGGGCATAAACCCCAACAATCTCCCACTTGACCTCAAAGACAATTTACCATATATCCGACAATTATTTCCCTTTAGAGTAATTCATAGTCACTCTAAGGCAAGGTTTGGAAACAAGTTTCAGCCAGATTTATTGCATAAATTATCTTTTCTACTACTACGTCTCACATAGTCATATCTCTCTAATGAGACAATACTTACGCTTAATGTGTATTTTCACCACCTAAGATAAACACATATCTTAAAGTTCAACTTCATGAATAACAATCAAACTACAAGTTAGTATTTGTACAACCAGTAACCATCAAATCCTCACTTTAGTGGACAAGCATATAATCTCTCATTCTCCTATGATATTTGAGTATATGCTTTACTCCCACTAAATTAAGTGATCTTAGATTCAATTGATATTTGCTTACCATGTCCGCGGCAAAATAGATATTTAGCCTAGTATATAGCATAGCATAAAGACTTCCTATTGATATGGTATAAGGAACCGTCTTAATATACTCTTCATTTTATATGTCTTAAGACTATAGTCCTTTATAAAGGAACTTCAAACTTAAAAGGAAAGAATCCTTTCTTGAAGTATTACATTCTATACTTGGCTAAAATCTAATCTATTTAAGCAGTTTGAGATAGACCCAACATCCTAATTTCTGAATTTTAACAAAGTTTAATTCTTAGGATGTGACCAGTCTTTCCCAAGTACTTTATATCAAACTAGACTAGACAATAAAAAACTCTATTGATGACAATAACTCTACATCATTCTAAATGATTAGAATGTCATCAACATACATTAAAAGATTTATTATTCTATATAGCTTTTACACACATAAGGCTTATCACTACTTGATCAAATCAAACAATTTGATTGCTTGATCAAAGATGATATTTTATGATTCAGATGCTTGCTTTAGTCCATAAATGGACTTTAAGCAACTTACATGCTAAACAATACTGGTTCTTTGCTATGAACAAGTCTAGTTACATCATATAGATGTATTCCTCAAGATTGCTACTAAAAAAAACTTTCTTAACATCCATTGCCATATTTCATCCAAATGAAATATAATGAATAAGAGAATCTAGATAGAGTCAAACTTGACTATTGGTGAAAAAATCTTTTCATAGTCGAACAATTTCTTTCTGAATAAATCTTTTCGCTATTAGTCTTGACTTTGAAGGTTTACACCTTCTAATCTATTAATTTCATTTTCTTGTAGACCTATTTGAAAACAATAGGCTTAATGCCATTAGGCGCCTCTACAAGTTCTAGACTTTAAATAGAATCTAATTGTATTCTCATAACCTTGATCCAATAATCCATATTCATATCATCTATTGCCTTTATGTAGGACCGATGATCAAATTCATTTTCTTGTGAAATGACTTTAAAAGTTTATCCCAAAAGTATGAATTTATTTGGTAATTGATAATCCTCACACTACGATATTGTACTGGTGTAATAGTTATCTACAGAATAATGTCTTGTAATGTATCTAATATAACCATCTCATTTCTAAATATATTTTTTAGTAGTCTTACAACAAATTCTGACATTTTTCTTCTAAAACATTCTACCTTTAAAAGAGCCTTATTCATCCTTTAAGTATGCACTAACTTAAAGAAGTCATTGGAACTTTATTCCTTTATAAAAAGGAGCCCTAGATCATTTATTCTCTGAATAGAATTCATAGATTAGGAATATAACAAAATAATGGTTCTAAAAGCCCATCTTTCACCAATCTTGAATATCATTTAGATTAATAAAATCTAGACATAAGTGCCAAAACATACAATACCAAATGATGAAAACTTTCTCTTTAAAAAGTAAAACATTTAAATTTTTATCTAGAAAACAATTATGGACAATGCTTAGCTTTACCAAAACTAAAACACTTTCCTTTTGGTCACACTTTTGAGTCTAATTTCATTTTGGCAACTAGCTTGTCCAACTATTTGGTATTATAATTTATCTTCTTACCACCCTAACCTTTCGGTTCAGGTTAAGAATTTGAATTAAATCATATTGATCCTAGCTTTAGCTTTTAGAATGTCTTCTGTTGCATAGAACTCACTTGTCAACTCAGATAATATAAAAAGAATTTATTTTCAAAACAATCTGAATTGATCAAATGATTCTAATAAGGACTTGTGGATCATATCCATATAAGATTAACATTTAATCTCTACATCCAAAAATTCCAATTCATTTAAAAATAAAACATTTTCATAAAATGATATAGAATTGAAACTCCTTAAGCCTTTCTTAGCACTCAATATGATTCATATCAAACATCTCATTTAGACTTAATATAAAATCTAAGTCTAATACTAACTCTTGCATCTCATGCTGTAGCATAATTGAGGTAGAAGCCAGTGTAACATTTTAGCATTTCAATGGAGACTATGATCACATCATAAGCTATCTTCCATAAATGCATCATGTATATATAGGAAATTATGACATTGCTAAATCAAAATATATTTATGTACTTCAGTTCCTTTAAGCACCATGTCCAATTTTTTTTTTTTGAGTAAACAGTAATACTTATTAGAACACACATGAAAATAGTAATATTAGTTAATGTGATTCAATTATATTAGTAGTTAGAGAACAAAAATTTATGACAACTTTATTTTGAAACTATGAACATAAATACAAGGACATTATAATTTTGCATCCATAACCATATAGTATGGAACCCGAAAACCATACTATACTAGGTGCAATGACAATCTAATCCCGCAATTAATATTCCTCAGCATAGAGTGAATACTAACCACTATGATCAGGCGAGAACTATTCTCATTATTAATGCTACCAAACAAAAATAATTTGCTGCTCTTCCTTTAGCCTCTAAGTAATAATAACATAGCTCCTTTGGGAGGTTAACATTACACTTAGTTTAGTGTACACCATTATCTAGAATTATGTGTAGCCACATTTCATCTCCTTTATAGTGTTTAAACTTGTAGTATTGTGAAACTAAACACCCTCTTTTGGGATCGCGAGGCATATACGCTAAGACAATGTGCTTGTTCACACTAATTTAAATGGGTAAGTTCAATCTTGTAGTACTATGAAGTAAACACCCATCTTTGGGATCGTGAGGCATATACGCCAAGACGAGGTGCTTACTCACACTACTATGAACCGATAATGGAGGCCATGAGATCCAACCCTTGTATCTCTCTCCCACTAGAAATTTAAAAACAAGTGGATTGTCTTGAAATCATTGTGATCTCATCACAATTTTAACCTTATTTATCAAATGTGTTTAATTGTTTAAATTCAATGTGATCTGACTAAGTCACATCATAGTAGCGTAACGAATATTCGCGTAATCACAAATAAGTTTAATCATTTAATCCGTGAAGTAAATACCCTCCGCATAGAATGCAAGACTCAAGGTCAAGACATGGTATCTATTCACATTACAATAAACTTAACAAAAGGGTTGTTTCAGCACTCCCACTTGTTATTTGGGTTTTTATTTAAATAATTGTGATCCTATCACAACTAATAAACTTGCACTTATTGAAGACTCTAATCTCATTAGAGTCACTAACTAAAATGGAAATCCTAAACTATTTAGGATTTCTTAAACTTTAATGGATCAAAAATTAGTTATAAAGAACTTAATCCTTAATTTACTAGATAAAGTATTCTAATCTCATTAGAAACTATATAACTTTAATTTGAATTTTAATCTCATTAAAAACCTCTAATTAAAATAAATTAAGTACCTTTTATCATACAACAATTCTAATCTCATTAGAATGTTTCTTAAAAGACAAGTCCTAAACAATTTAGGACTAAGAGTTCTATTTAACTAACATCTTTGATCTCATTAGGTGTTTTAGTTAGATAATGATTAATAAATACCCTTAACTTTTAAGAACTATAAAAATTAATCACTTTATATAGAATCATGTGTAATCTCGTCACACACAACCTTGCCTTTTATCAAAGTTTTAACACTTAATCAAAAAGCAAGTGAAAATTCAAAATTCAGTGCCTTCAATTGGTCGAACCTTTTTCTCGATCGATCAAAAAAATGAAGAAATTCATCACAAAGCCATGGTCTCATTCGATCGATTCTAGATTCCTGTTCGATCGATCGAAAATAACATTCAATTGATCAAAAGGAATTCTCGATCAATCGAGACAATGAAGAATTTCATCGTAGAGTTTCTACCTGAATCGATTGGTTCTCAATTCCTCTTCGATCAATCGAAAAGAAACATTCGATTGATCGAAAGGAATTCTCGATCAATCGAAACTCGCAAAACTGAATTTTTTTCAAAATTTTCTAGCAACTGTTTTTGACAGTTTTTGCTATTTTCCATCAAAAAACACCTTTTGATTTTATAAATGAAGATTTACAAATCAAACATTAAGGCTTTCAAGATCAGGATCAAGAACCCTAATAATGCTAGAAACCCTTGAAAATATAATCCTAATCTCATTAGGAATAAATTTCATTAAAGGATTTTAACAAGTAACCGAAAAACTTTAATTCTGGCATTAACATGAGAATATCCATATCAGTGTGTGTCTATATATATATATATATATATATATATATATCAAGCCATGAATCCTATATATTATCAGTCCGAATGAAGTTAGGCCTTGAATCCTAATTAAAATCAATCCAAGGTTATCAACCCAGATAACATGCGGATTCCATGAATATAAATATGCAGAAATTTTACTACAAAAAACTAGAACACCAAGAAAACGATTTTTCTTTAATTCTAAAACTGAATCACATGTTATACAAACATGATATTGAAGACCGCTCTGATACCAATTGTTGAAAAATCTGGTTTTGCATTTTCATACAAAACACATAGTGGAAGCAACAAACACGGATCTACTTCATTCAAGAGAGATAACATGTAACCTTGAATTCTACAGCAAAGAATAGAAAGCATACCTTGATGCAATGAAATTCAAAAACAAGACTTGAGAATACCTCTAATCAACATCCCAATTCCACATGGTGCTCGAGAAGAGTGGCCTTTCAATCAGTCTTTATATACGTTGATTCTCAAAGAAAGTTATTCTTCTTCTCATTGTAGAGAAAAACTATTTTCTTTTCTTTTCATCATACGTACATTCTAACTACCTTGGTAGTTTCTTTATTTAATAACTCTTATTAAATAAAAACTGATTATCTAATTGGGTTAGCCTTTTGGGCTTGCCCAATTGGGTTTTAGTTTATGGCTTGAGATGGGACCAAAGGGAACAAATAAGACTCTAGCTCCAATTGGCTTTGGGCTTATCTGTCAACTTTTGACAAATCCAAAATTATCATTAATTATATTTAATACCACTATATAAATATAATTGCACTCTAGGCCTTATTAATAAATTATATCTCAAGACTCTAATGATATCATTTGACCCCTCCATGAAATATCCATAGTGAACAAAGTCATAATAAACTGTCACTTTGTAAACAACTATTTTATTCTTAAGTACCCGGTTTAATCTTTTAGTTATTCATATTTATTGAAATCCGATTTCAATAAATATAAACTTTAGTAACTCCTTACTAAAGTGGGCGCCCTGAATAACCAGTTCCCATTAAACTTATCTCAAGAGAATATTTCATGTCTCTATAAAAAGAGATTATGGATTCTATCTTGAGAATATGTGTTCCCTCAACACTATGTGTGGTTACCCAACATGCTGAGGTTTTGACCGTCAATATTAGATCTCACTCCTGATATATCAAAGTAACATACATTTCATGATTGGATTCACTATCCTTTCAGGATTGAGAGTCTTTAAAATTAGAAGTCATGAGATTAATCATTCAAGTGACAGTTGTTGATTGAATAATTAATCTCACAGCAGTCCAATTCAATATGTTTTAACACTCAAGACACATCAACACATCAACTAGAAGTCTCTACTTCCATGATCAAGACAAACCATCTTAGTTGATGAGTTATAGTCTTCGCAGATGAAACGCCCAATTTTATCAATTTCATCACTGACTACGAACTACATTTTGAGTTTACAAGGAACTTGTGATTTATATCTTCTATGACTAAATCACATAAATCACATACAATGCATCTCAATGACTATGATAATGTCTCATTAGTTCATTTATAAATAGTCTCATATAATTAAACAATTTAATTATTTATGACATGCCAATAAATTGGATTTTAGGGCATAAACCCCAACAGATGTGCTTCGAAAAACTGCAAAGAAAACACTAAGGTACTTGTAGGGCACTAAAGATTTTGTGCTGATATAGTGGCGATTCGACGTTCTTGACATTGTTGGATCAATATTTTGATGCCGATTATGCAGGCTGTCCAAATGATAGGAAATCCACTTCTAGTTACATATTTATAATGGCTGGAGGAGTTGTAACATGGAAAAAAGTGTCAAAATGTAGCTTGTTATGAGACTACATATCAGGCTATTTAGTTGTAGAATTTTATCTCAGGGCTAGGTATTTTAGATACCATTGCAAGGCTGCTGAAGATATTTTGTGACATTGTAGCAGTTTCTTTCTTTTGAAACACTAGGATCTCTTTCCACTCTAAGCATACTGTGATAAAATATTTGGTTGTTTGAGAGAAAGTAGTCGAGTCTCAGATTTGTGTTGAGTACATTTCCACATAACATATGTTTTAGCTCCAAAAGTGTTTAAGGAGCATGTGACTCATATGAATTTATTGGAGTCTTCTGTTGTATTGACTTAGTGGGAGTTTTGTGTGTGTGTGTAGTGAACACTATTTATATTGTCATGTATATCAGTATATCATTGTGCGCACATTTTGTTGAATATGACATGATAAATGTTTTGATCGGAGACATTCAAAATTAGTCTCAATGGGCTTCATGTTGAATTGAGTGTGTTAATGGCATCTTTATATTATTTTAGTGTCACACTTGCATTCTAATACCTTTGTTGTGTGTTTGTAAGCGCTGAATTATGTTTCATGCATCTTGGATGTATTGCTTATATAACAAGGTTTTTACAGACATTTTGTGGTCTAAGTTTTTATTGAGATATTTGCTCACATTTAATATTATTTGGCTGAATGACTTTTTTTTATGAGAAAGAAGTAGGTGCTGCTTATTAATCATGAAACTGAAAGTCAGACAATACAAAAGATAGAACGTCCTGTGGAACAGACTTCATCTAGACGATTAAAGGAAAAGAATGTCTTACTCTCTGGGCTAAGACATGTGCAACTGCATTACCTTGACGAACAACTAAAGAGAAGGAAATACTCTGAAAAGAGTTTACAACGGAAAAAATGTCTTTGATGAGGTGCCCACCTTGAGCTTTTTCCCAGCCATCACACTGTAAGGACTTGATCACGAATTCAGCATTCCCTTCAAAAACTGATTTGTAAAATCTGTTTCGAGGGAGAAGTACACAACTCGCTTGGCAATAAACAGTTCTAGAATATCCACAGTAGGAGGCTTCTTAATCTTCTCGGACAAGGCAGCCATAACTTCACCCTTGGAGTTTCGGATAACCACTCTGATGTCAGCTTCATCAGACTCCCCAAACATAGCACCATCAAAGTTAAGTTTCCAGCAATTCGATGCAGGTGGACACCAGTTCTTGGAGACTCTTCAGCGTGAAACAGGAGGAGTGTTAACTAGATTTTTGAAATCTCGGATATAATCTCAAGCAAAACCTGAAATTTTTGCCAGCGGTAAACAAGCTTCATTTAGTTGAGTTTTATTTCGGTAATACCAAATCGACCAAGCTGTTGCTGCAAATAAAGCAACTGTATGTGGTTTGCCTTGAATCAATTTCAATAGGTCAAAGAAAGAGCCCGATAGAACTCTAGACCTGTCTACCCAACTAAAATCAACATCCCAGACCTCTTTCAACCTATCAAAACCCCACAAAGCATGAAGAGCGTCTTCCGAGCCATTTGCGCAGTGAAGACACACCGCTTCTTAGATAATTTTTCGCTTCAGTAAATTGTCTTTGGTTGGTAATGAATTCGAGCAAGCTTTCCCAATGAAATGTTTAATCTTACCCTACACTTTAATCTTCTAGATGCTCTTCCAGAATGTCTTCTCTAAAATAGAAGCTTGAGGCCTATTCAACCCATCATCTTGCAATTCATACAAAAGCTTATACCCGGACTTGACTGAGTAGTTACCCAATTTCTCCTTTGGCCAGATCCGAATATCAGGTTGGGGTGTTGAGCACAGAGGAAGAGATTTTATATGAGTTGCTTCTAGCGAATAAAATCAAAGATCAATCAGGTGAGTATTCCACCAACCTATGTCTTGATTAAATAACACATCAATAGATGCTTCCGGGGCTAGATAGGACTGAGGTGAAGTAATTCTGCCATTTTCATTTGGTAACCATGCATCATGAAAAATCCTTATAGACTTTCCATCACCGACCCTCCACCTTGCTCCTCTCTCAATCAATTTTCTAGATCGCAGAATACTCTTCCAAGCAGAAGAACCCAAGGATGAATTAGCTTTAAAAATAGAGCAATTTGGGAAATATTCCGCCTTAAACACCCTATAAAATAAGGAACTTGTATCATTAATCAACTACCACACCTGTATAGCTAGCATAGCTTCATTGAACTTACATAAATCTTTAAAGCCTAGTCCTCCTTCCATTTTTGGTTTACACAACACCTCCCATTTATTCCAATGAATTTTTCTCCTATCTCCCCTCTAACCCCACCAAAACTTGCAAATAAGCATTTTAATATCTTGACAAATGCCAATAAGTAGCCTAAAGCAACTCATGGCAAAAGTGGGAATAGCTTGAACCATGACTTTTAGTAACACTTCCTTCCCTGCTTGAGACAACAACTTCTCCTGTCACCCCTGTAATTTTCCCTATACTCTGTCTTTAATGTAATTTAGGCTTGCCTTTTTGTTTCGCCCAACCACTGCTGGTAAACCTAAATACTTTTTGTACTCTTTTATTTCCAGGACCCCCAATAAATTTTGAATTTGCTCCTTTGCAGTTTCAGAAACATTTTTGCTGAAAAAAATGGTGGTTTTATTGGAATTGATTTTTTGATCCAAAGATATCTCATATTTCCCCAAAACTTCCTGGATTTTTCTGACATCTTCTACTCTTGCTCGACAAAAAAGGAGACTATCGTCTTCAAAAAATAAATGAGATATTCTTGGGCCATTTCTACAAAGAGAAAAACCCTCAATATGCTTACCAGCCACTGCTTGCTCAATTAGACCATTCAAACCTTCCGAGCACAAAAGAAAGAGATAAGGGGAAAGGGGATCCCCTTGGCGAATACCTCTTGTTAGAACTTTGTGACCTTTTGGCTCTCCATTGATTAACACAAAATAGGTGACTGGCCAAATACACTCCAACATCCAGCCTACCCAAACAGGATGAAAACCCATTTTTTCCATAATCCGTTGAAGAAAAATCCACCCCAATCTGTCGTAGGCCTTACTCATATCCAGTTTCAAAGCCATATGCCCCACTTTCCCTGTTTTCTTCATCTTCTTATGGTGAAGTGTTTCAAATGCCACAAAAATATTGTCTGAAATTTCTTTATCTGACTGGAAAGCGCTTTGAGACTCAGATATAATATGAGGCAGAACTTTTTCAATCTGTTAGCCAACACTTTAGACACAAGCTTATACAAAATATTACAAATAGCAATAGGACGGAATTCAGTAACATATTCAGGACTCTTTACTTTAGGGATAAGTGTAATAAAAGTTTGATTCAAACTTGACAAAAATTTCCCGGAATTTAAGCAGGAAAGAACTGCATTGACCACATCGTCACCTATGCTATTCCAAAGTTGCTGGAAAAAAATAGGAGGCATGTCGTCAGGCCCGAGGGCTTTCAGAGGGGGCATTTACTTTAGAGCAACCTCCACTTCATCCCTAGAGAAAGTCCTAATCAGATTTTTATTTATCTCCTCTGTCACCTGATAGGCCACAATCTGAATGACCCCTTGTGATTAAACCAATTAATTAATTAGCCAAGTTATTAATTAATCAATTTATCATGCAATTACTTGGAAGCACAAACAAATCACCAAACAACTAAATATGCAGCGGAAATTAAATGACACGGTGATTTATTTACGAATGGGGAAAACCCTTGCAGCAAAAACCCCACCGGGTGATTTTCAGGTCACCACTCCCGAAACTCCACTATTATCAAATCAAGCGGTTACAAGTAAAGGAATCTCAAGTACCTTACCAACCTACAATTGAACCCTTACCCCAATACCCAATTGGACTTGATCTGTAGTGACAATTTCCACCTTTGATGCACGGCTCCCAAGTACGTGACTAACCAATGCGCGGATCCCAGTACGCGACTTCAAACACCAACTAAGAAGGAGAGGTTGGCTGCAAAGTTTTTCAGTTCATCCTACACGATGAAGATTAGGAAGATGTTTGGTTACAAAACCCTTTGGTGCAAATACACAACAACTTCTTCAGAGAAGATGAACTAGATTAAGAACTTCGTCTTTTAATCACAATTTGCTTGAACAGAGATTGCTCAATGCTTTTGCAACTTGTGTACAATTTGACGGCTCTTAAAACAATCCTTTTATATGTTTAGGGTTAGAAGAAAAGAAGGCCCAAAAGCATATTCACGGATCCCAAGAAAATCATATCAGAAAATCTGATTTTGTAATTCTCGACAGATAGCAGGTGTCAAGGTAGCTATCGAGTAGGTGTCGAGCTTTAATGAAATTACACTTCAGCTTGTTTTTTTTTTTTGACAGACTTGATGACTTCAACACTTGACCTTGAAACCTTGTTTCTTGAAGTATTAAAAACACCTAGAACTACCCAATTACAAGTAGAGTGCGTTTTGTCAAAAGATTAGCCAATTTACATAAATAAGTGACATATGTTCTTAACAAGTGAAAACACATATGTCCTAACATCACCACCTATTTTGTACACTGCACCACTTCCTCAATATTATCCGATTCTAAAGGGGTAAACAAATTGGAGTAATAGTCTACCACCATGGCCGAAACTTTGTCATCACTTGAAACTAATATTCCATCTAAATTCCGGAGTTCAGTAGTCTTGTTACGGCAAAATCATTAAGAAGCTCGGTTATGAAAATACTTTGAGTTCCTATTTCCTGAGACCATCCAATGAACATGGCTCCTCTGTTGCCACATCTTCTCCTCCAACCTGAGCAAATCGTTGATTTCGAATTTTAGCTGCAAAAATACCTCCACATTCTTTCCTCTAGCCGTAGCCACTTCAACCTCCTTCAGAAGCTCCTTCTTCTCAGATAACGCCCTGGAAACATTACGAAAAGAATGTTTACTCCATTGTGTTAAACTCTTTTGGCAAGCTTCAATTTTTGTTACCACTATTTCCATTGGTGAACCCGAGGAAGCCCTATTCCAAGCCCCAACCACTACGTCATGGCAACCCTCATTCTCTAACCACATCTGCTTAAAATGCCAAGGTCTTTGTGGCTTCACACCAAAACCATCAGGTAAGATTATAATCAGATTGTGATCCAAAGAGACACAAACTAAAGTTTGCACCTTCGTTACTAGAAACAATTTAAACCACTCCACCGTGCTCACGGCCCTATCCAATCTTTCCCATACCATCCCCTCATTAGGAAAACTTTTTGACTAGGTAAACTTATTTCCAACAAAACCCAAGTCTAGCAAGCTACATTCATCCAAAGCCTCTCTAAAATTTTCCATTTGTCCATAAGGTCGTCAGCGACCTCCTCGTTTCTCATGAGATTTAAGAAGCTCGTTGAAATCGCCTGCACATAGCCACGACAGTGCACACTGCCTATGTAAGTCACGTAACAAATTCCATGTCTAAGTTCTAAGATGAGTTTCAGGCTCCCCATAAGACCCAATAAAACGCCAAGCATTATCTCTACATTTATTAGTCACGACATCGATAAGATTCTAAGAAGAAGATTCAACAACTAAATTAAAGTCCTTCCAAAAAAGAGCTAAACCACCACCACAGGTTATTTTTGAAACCCCATGATGATGACCAAATTGAAAAGAATCACGAATACCACTTAGCCTTGCTTTATCCAGTCATGATTCGGTTAAAAACACCACTGTAGGATCTTGTGCTAGGACTAAATCTCCAAGCTTTTGAACTGTTTGCCGGTTCCCAAGCTCCAACAGTTCCAACATAATAGATTCATGGTCCTCAGCAGGGCTGGGATCCAACCTCTGACAATAGAGTTTCATTTTCCTTGTCAACTTGAGAAATCAATTTTATCTTCTTTGGTAACCCATGATGATCGAGAAACGGTTTTGAGTTCCTTTTTGTTTCTTGAGTAGACATCCAAAATTTCAGAAATACCCGGATCAGTCCTAGCAATACGTGTCCACTTTGGTCCAGATGGGTGAGTGACCTGTATGGGAATTTCTTGCTGATTTGAAATATCCCTTAGATGAGATGCAGCGAACTTGGACTCCTTATTAGTTGGAGAGAATTCACGGTTTGATAAAAATATGGGATTTGGAGATAGTGGAATTTTCGAGACACTAGGACATTTTGGAGTGGTAGAATTCTGATATGGTAAGAGTTCCAGATTAATATCTATTCCTTCCATGGTATCAAACTTTGTCGACTCCTCATCAGTCTCTTTTAGTTGTTGTGCGAAATTTCCTTTAGCAGATTTTTGACCCTCAAAGCCCAGAGGAAAATCATCACAATCCATAGAATTATCGGCCAAAATGGAATTTGTAGTAATGGGGGGCGTAAATTCAGGAGTTACCTTATGCATAGGGACCACCGGAGGGGCTTGTTTTTCTGGTGGATTTTATGGATTAAACGTGAAGGCAGCACCACTCGAGGTTTGAGTGCTAGTAGTTCCCTTCCTCTGCTTCTAGAATCCGGGGACAATAACTGTGGATTTCTTAGCTAGACTGAATAGAGGAGCACGCAACCATGCTTCATACTGACAAGCTTCAACAGGTTAAGTACATTCGCTATCGAGCCATAAATCAAAGTATTTATCTCCGTGTGTTAAACAGCCACACCAATAGCAAATATTAGGCAGCCTTTCGAATTTAAAAGATACCCAACCAATTGTCCCATCATCCAACGTGATTTTATGACCACAATTGAGAGGTTTCGAAATATTGAGTATCACTCAAACCCTTGAAAAGTCACCTCCCTCCAATACTTGAGCATATACCTTCAGCCACCGCCTTATTAATGAACCGTATAGGAATATCATACACTCACACCCAAAAAGGAACCTTATCGAAAACTAAATCGCGTGCATGTGTGCTTTTCTCGTACAGTTGAATGGCCACAAAAAATTTATCAAAACTTCAAGGTTGGCTTGCTAAAATCCTGTCAATATCAAGTTTATTGTCAAAAATGAAAAGGACAACATGATTCCCTAGATCTTTAATCTTAAAACCGTTTCGAGAATGCCAAAGCTGCGAAAAATTCCTCACAATAGCGTTAGTATTAAGAACTCGCTTCGTAAAATTTTTTGCAGCCGAGATAAACTCCTCGAGCCCATCTCAGACTTAAGTCTGAAGCCATCACCCTCTAGTCCTTGTAAGGATAATCTGCTCCAGCCCTCTGTGATTTCTTCCATAAAAACATGTAAAGAAAAGTGTTTGCCAATCCCCACATGAGAAACCCCACAAGCCTTTAGCAAACAAGGGTTTACGAAAGGGACAGACTAGCCTTCAAGAAGAAAGGACAGAAAATTCTACAGCTTAGGAGAAGTTATAAAACCTAACTTTTGCTAACGGCAGAGAAACAATCAAAAACAGCTTTCCAAATGGGAAGGTTTTTATTTGGTTGAATGGCATATATTGTCCAAGTGGGTGAATGTTGTATTTATTCTTAATTATTGTATAGATTGGTACCACTGCACACCCTTGGTGCGATGGTCACTCCACAAGTATAAGTGCTTGTGGGGTGTGGGGGGCAAGGGCCGGGATTCAAATCTCCAGGAGGGAGCTTCACACACATATACACTTAGATTAGGCTAGAGTAGAATTCTATCTTGTATCAAAAATTATTGTATAGATTGGCATAGTCTTTTAAATATGTGAATGTGAGATCTTTATTTTGTATCTTTTATTGGTGAGCCTGTAATGGGATTAGATAATATTTTGGACACATGGAGAAGCCATTACCCTCTCCCTTAGAAAAACATAACAGTTAACCCATTTGGATTGTTATGCCCTTTCTCTCTCTCGTTTGTGTGGTCTTAAGGCAACAAGGTAGTTCTTTTCTCTTCACACACATACATGCCTCTTTCTTTGTTTTGCAACCACTATCATCTACCAAATCAAGTACTTCAATGAAAGGAAATATGAATTTTATTGTTTAACTGATCTTATATGCTATGTTTTCAGAAAGTATATTAGATTTAATCTAACACGTGCCACTAGAACACTCCTCCATTGTACTCCTCCAAGTATACAATGGGCAGTTGCCTAATTTTTGTTGTTAAGAAAGATTTACGATAAAAATACTTAGTTTACCAATCCTTATATATCAATGAGTCAATTTGATGAAGTAGACAACACCTTACTTGGCCGGTAATCCCATATTAAATGTGAGTTTGACTACACACTAGCATAGTTTTTAAACCCGAACTGGACCGAGCGGTCCGACTGGGTTAACCGGGAACCGGATTGCAATATGGATTTTTAAGCTTCAAGAACCGGGCATCATAGGTAATTCCGTGAACCCCTTGAACCGAGGTTGGACCACCTAGTTCATGCGAAACCGATGGCATGAACCGTGCGGTCCAACCCCGTTTCAAGCATGCCTCTTAAATAAGAAAAAATTTGAAAACACACTTACTAGGATTAGAACCCAAGCACGGTTAGATATGCAACTGGAGCCTAACCACTCAGCCAAGCTTGCAAGTTGATGCTCAACAATAACAAAAAAAAAAAAAAAAAAATACTTGAAGTAAATTTAATGCAATTTAAAAAAAAAAAAACTTAACACAATTCTATTCTACTTAATTAAATTATCCATCTCTTACAAGGAATATAAAAAAATAATAATAATAATTAAAATCCTTCTAAGATATTCAACTTTACTTCAAAAATTAATCATAAATTTTAATGTTTTCATGGTTATTATTTTATTTTATTAACTTTCTTATTTAATTATTAAATATATGATTGAAAATCATTAAATTTCCTTCACATATATAGATATATTAGCCAATTTTGCTAGTTTTATAAATTTAATATCTATATTTAGGTTTTAATTAATTATGACATCATCATGGTTTGACCCCAATTCGACCTCGGTTGGACCTCAAAAACCTTGAGCCTCTCACTTTTACGGTTCAATGAACGGTCCGGGTTTCAAAACCTTTGTGTCCATTTGCCTTTAGTTTTTTGGTTTAATTTTTAGCTTTTATGTATACTTTTTTAAAACCTCGCATTTTTCACATTTTTTTCTTCTTCAAAATATAAGAATGCTTTAACACACTTTCAGCAAAAAAACTAAATCAGCTGATGTCAAATACACGAACAAGCTAAATAAGATACCAGAAATAAGCTATTCCTAAACAAACATCCTTTGAATGACACAATTTGTCCCAACAATCCTATATCTTTAAATCCTAGTTCACCCTTATCCTTTGAGTGACACAATTTGCCCCAACTAAACCAATATTTATCTAAATTACATTGCTGTCCCTATCAATACGAGCTTATCACCCCTTGCATTGCTTGACACAATCTTTTTAGTAAATGAAAGCAACTCATGACATAAGTAGGAATTGCTTGAACCTGTTAGGCATCTCTATTGTGTATGGGTATTTGAGTACAAATGTCTGTGTGTGTAGTGCAGGGGGGTATGCATGTACTAATGCAAGGGGGGTGCGTGTACTGATGATGAAATGTGCGTGTGTGGCTGTTGTATTGTGCGTAGGGAAGTGCCCTGCTTACCTGGAGGTAGTTAGTTAGTTAATGCCAGTTGGGAATAGTTGGCTGGTTAGTTAAGGATTGGATGTATAAAAAGTGTATGATTGGTTACAGAGGCATTATTGAATAATATGTTCAGATTGGTTACATTTCTCCCTCTCCCTTTCTCTAATTCTTTACATTTCTTTCTATGCCCTGTTCTTGGAGGCCTAGATCCCCTCGAAGAGATCTACCTTTTAGTTTCCCATTATGATTCTTAACATTGGTATCAGAGCTTTGTTGATCCCAATTCACCACCATGACTAAAACACGATCCAATTCCCAAAACACTGAGAAAATCACCATAATGTCCAAGGTTTTGGACTGCCGTGAACAGACCTTACAAGAGATTCAGAAGCAATTGCAAACCCTTAATTTGTTTATGCAAAGAATAGCTGAGAATGAAGAAAGGCGTCTTAATTCTCCCAACAATGGATCACGAACTCTTCAAATTGAGAATACCACCAATCTAGAATCTTCTCCAGTGTGTACCATCAAGAACTTAATGCTGGACTTCCCTCGGTTTCATGGTGAAGATCCAACTTGTTGGATTTTCAAAACCAATCAGTTCTTTTCATTCCATGGTACTCCAGAACATCAGAAAGTACTCATGGCTTTTTATCATCTTAATGGAGAAGCTCTCATTTGGTTTCAAGATTCGGAACAAGTAGGTGGCTTTGCTAGTTGGGAGGTCTTTATCAGAGCCTTGCAAACCCGTTTTGGTACCTCAGCCTATGATGATCCAATGGAAGCACTCACTAAGGTGAAGCAGACTACCTCTGTGGTTTCCTATAAAGGTAACTTTGAAATTCTTTCTAACAGAATTAAAGGGCTGTATGAATCTCACAAACTTAGTTGTTTTTTGAGTGGTCTAAAAGATGAGATTAGATTGCCTGTGAGGATGTTAGTTCCTAAGTCCCTTAATGATGCATTTGGGCTAGCTAAGATTCAAGAAGAGTTCTTAATTAGTAATAGGAAGTCTTTTAAACCTATAACAGATGTTAGTAGACCTTCTATCTTAGGGTTACCTAGGTTGAGGGGCAGGAATGATTCTAAGGTTAAGCTTCCATTGCAAAAGTTAACTAATGCCCAAATGGAGGAGAAAAGGAAACAGGGCTTGTGTTATAATTGTGATGAGAAATGGCATTTAGGACATAAGTGTAAAGGGGCAAAGCTGTTTTTGTTGGAGGGCTGGGATATGGATGTTGAGCATTGTTCTAGTGCTCAATTAGTGGAGTTGGAGGAAGATGGGGTGGTGTTGGGACCTCAAGAGCATGTGCAAGTAGCTGACAATGTACCTGCTGAGATTACTTTGTATGCTTTTGTGGGTAATCCATCTGCTCAGACTATGAGAGTGAAGGGTAGAATCAAGAATCATGAGGTTGTGTCTCTCATTGATTTTGGGAGCACACACAATTTTTTGGATGCTACTGAGTTGCTTACTCTGAATTTACCATTAGATACTTCCCAAATTTTAGAAATTAGGGTGGCTGATGGCAATACTATCAAGACTCTAAGGGTTTGTCATGGAGTGACCATTATTATCCAAGGGTTTACATTTGTTGTGGATTTCAATGTGTTGCATTCAGGGGGCTGTGCAGTGGTCCTTGGTACTTAGTGGCTAAGCATATTGGGTGCTATTGTATTGGATTTTAAGCTTTTGACCATGAGGTTTTGCTATTTGGGTAAAGAGGTGTTTCTGCAAGGTCTGCATCTGTCACCTTCAAGCTTTTCAGAGGCAAACAACTTGTTTTCTTATGGAGAAAAGAAGGGCTTGGATCTCCACATTGCTGCTGTCACCAGTTCTGGTCCTAAGGATAAGCCCTTGTTGCCTGCTGCCTTGTCAGATCTTTTGGCTCAATTTCCAAAGGTGTTTGAAGTTCCTACAGGATTACCTCCAATCCGTGAGCATGAACATCAGATTATGTTAAAAGAGGGCACCCCACCAGTCTGTGAAAGACCCTACAGGTACCCTTATTTCCAAAAGTCTGAAATTGAAAAAATTGTTAATGAATTGTTAGAACTTGGTTCAATACAACCTAGCCAAAGTCCTTTTTCCTCACCTGTTTTACTTGTTAGAAAGGCTGATGGTAGTTGGAGGATGTGTATTGATTATAGGGCACTTAATAAGGCTACCATTAAGGATAAATTTCCAATTCCTGTAGTGGATGAGTTGCTAGATGAACTTGCAGGTTCTACCATCTTTTCTAAGTTGGATTTGAGGTCAGGTTATCACCAAATCCGCATGAAACCTGAGGATGTCGCTAAAACAGCCTTTAGGACTCATGAGGGTCACTATGAGTTCCTTGTAATGCCCTTTGGCCTAACGAATGCTCCTTCAACATTTCAAGCTCTCATGAATGCTATTTTTAGGCCTTATTTGCAAAAATTTGTATTAGTTTTCTTTGATGACATTTTGGTTTTCAGTTCCAATTTTTCTGACCATCTCTCTCACTTGAAGACTGTGTTAGAGCTCTTACAGTCTCATCAGTTGTATGCTAAGCAATCTAAATATGTGTTTGGGTGTGCTGAGGTTGAGTATTTGGGCCATATCATCTCTGGTAATAGGGTGAAAGCTAATCCTAAGAAGACTTTGGCTATGCAGCAGTGGCCAATTCCTCAAAATGTTAAGTCTTTGAGAGGGTTTCTTGGTCTCACAGGTTACTACAGAAAATTTATCAGAAATTATGGATCTATTGCCTAGCCTTTAACTGATTTTCTCAAGAAGGATGGGTTTCATTGGACAGACAAAGCTCTTCTTGCTTTCAATGAGCTCAAGGCTGCAGTAGCTTAGCCTCCAATGTTGGCTCTTCTAGATTTTTCAAAGCCCTTCATCATTGAGTGTGATGCCTCAGGGTATGGGTTAGGGGCTGTTTTAATGCAAGAGCATAGGCCCATTGCTTATCACAGCCAGGCCTTGAAGGGAAAACATCTTCATTTGTTTGCTTATAAGACTAAATTGCTTGCCTTGGCAAGAAATGGAGGCCTTTCCTGTTGGGCAGGCCCTTCATTGTGAGAACTGATCATCAGAGTTTGAAATTCTTATTGGAGCAGAGAATTGCCACACCAGCTCAGCAGAAGTGGTTGGCTAAATTGTTGGGGTATGCTTTCATAGTTGAATACAAAGCAGGGGCTGAAAATAAAGTGGCAGATGCCCTTTCAAGGAGGTCTGACTATCTGTCTATGTCAGATCAGCATGAGGAGTTTCCTAAGGTTAACTATATGCTGCTTCTTTCAGTGCCTGATCCTAGTTGGCTGCATATTCTTAGAGATAGTTATTCTCAAGATCAGTATATGCAGCAACTGATTCAATCCATTCAAGCTGGTACTGCTTCCAAAGGATTCACTTGGCAAAATAATTTGGTTTTCTTTAAGGGAAGATTTTTCTTGGGTCCTCAATGCCCTTTAAAGACTCAAGTGTTGCAGCTGGTTCACAGCAGCCCTGTGGCTGGGCACTCAAGTTTCCTTAAGTCATATCAGAGGGCTAAAAGGGAGTTTTTCTGGCATGGAATGAAGGCAGACATAAAGGCTTTTGTAAGGGAATGTGATGTGTGTCAACGGATTAAGTCTGAGACCTCTGCCCCAGCTGGTTTGCTTTAGCCTTTGGAGATTCCTACTACTCCTTGGACAGATGTAAGTTTGGATTTTGTTGAAGGCTTACCAAAGTCTCAAGGGAATGAGGTAATTTTGGTTGTCGTTGATAGGGACAAAATACTCCCATTTTGTTCCTATCTCTCATCCCTATTCTGCAGCCAAGGTAGCTTCTTTATACATGCATTATATCTTCAAATTGCATGGTTTGCTAGCTTCGATTGTGAGTGACAGGGATGCCACATTCACTTCTCTGTTTTGGTCAGAGCTATTTAGGCTGCAAGGAACTACTTTGGCCATGTCCACTGCTTACCATCCTCAAAGTGATGGTCAAACAAAAGTTGTCAATAGAAGTTTGGAGCAATACTTAAGGGCCTTCACTAGTGATACTCCACACAGATGGGCTGAATGGTTGCCCCTAGCTGAATTTTGGTTTAATTCCAATTTTCACACCAGTTTGAAGTTAACCCCTTTCGAAGCTCTATATGGTTTTCCACCCCCTACAATGCAAACTTATGTGCCATGTACTACAAGGGTGGCTGCTTTGGATACCTTATTGAGTCAAAGGGAAGCTGTTATGGTTACTCTTCGAGCCAATTTAGCTAGTGCCCAGGAGAGGATGAAAGCACAAGCTGATAAGCATAGACAGAGCAGAGCCTTTGAGGTGGGTGATTGGGTTTATTTGAAGTTGCAACCCTATAGACAGAGAACTTTGGCCTATAAGGGTAAGTGGAAATTATCTCCCAGGTTCTTTGGACCTTTTCAAGTCCTACAGAAGGTGGGGACAGTCTCTTACAAGCTGGATTTGCCTCCTGAAGCCAAAATCCATCCTATTTTTCATGTTTCATGTCTAAAACTGAAGCTTGGCCAGCAGGTTCATCCTATTACTACTTTGCCTCCTATGGATGCTGAAGGTTAGGTGTGTGTTGAACCAATCAAGGTGTTGCAATCCAGGTCTAAGTCACTGAGGTCTAGGGACATTACTAAAAACCTGGTTTAGTGGTTTGGTTGTTCTTCTGAAGATGCCACGTGGGAATCTCTGCATCAGCTTCAGTTGTCATTTTCCCACCCTGTGGGCAAGGTGCTCTAAATAGGAAGGGGTAATGTTAGGTAACTCAATTGTGTATGTGTATTTGAGTACAAGTGTCTGTGTGTGCTAGTGCGGGGTATGCATGTACTGGTGCAAGGGGGGTGTGTGTACTGATGATGAAATGTGCGTGTGTGGCTGCTGTATTGTGCGTAGGGAAGTGCCCTGCTTACCTGGAGGTAGTTAGTTAGTTAATGCCAGTTGGGAATAGTTGGCTGGTTAGTTAAGGATTGGATGTATAAAAAGTGTATGATTGGTTACAGAGGCATTATTGAATAACATGTTCAAATTGGTTACATTTCTCCCTCTCCCTTTCTCTAATTCTTTACATTCCTTCTTATGCTCTGTTCTTGGAGGCCTAGATCCCCTCGAAAGTGATCTACTAAAATCAATTCCTTACTCTAAATCTTAACAGAACCACACACTTGAGGAGAATTTCCTTCCCAGTCATTAGTCGATTGATACATACATGACACAATCTTTTTAGTAAATAAAAGCAACTCATGACATAAGTAGGAATTGCTTGAACCACATACTTGAGGAGAATTTCCTGCCCAGCCATTAGTCGATTGATACTGTTGACACCTCATTTTGCAACCTGCATTTAACCTTACCTAGAGGGTAAAAAAGTAATTTTTCCTTGGAAATATGCATCTTGATTCTGGTCATTAGATCCTTAATCTTATTTCACCAAAATGATCTTGATATTGTAACGATCAAATCGACTGGTCATAAGCCCTAATCGGACTAGCAGATTGAAAGTTATCATCAAATCAAGTTTTAATGGCTGAGATGTACTATCACAAATTGAGTCCGACTATATGTGATTATGAACAATTAATTTCAATTGGTTATAAGTATAATCAATTTGAGATCAATGATGTGTCATAATTTGATTGGTTAGGACTATATTTTTATAGTAGGTTTGCACATACCTAATTAACTAGATAGTTAAACATTAATTATTCAATGAGTAATTTATGCAATTATCTTTTAATTATGGTAAATTTGGAACTAACTGAGTCTAAAATGGGAGTGATTGGAGCATATTAATGTTAATTGAAAACTAATTTGGGACTTATTAATGCTAATTGTGCTGAAATTGTTTTCTAACAAATGACCTCTGCTCACCATTTTGTTGGTATCTCTCAAAATATTTTGAATCTATGAATGATGTTAATTTTCCCAGAAACTAGACATCCAGAGCTTGAATTTGAGCACAAGAACGAGACAATTCCGATCAGAATTGAGTAAGATGTGATTTTTTTAAGTTGGCTCTACAGGCTGTTACAATAGTTACGGGAAAACCGAATTTTGCTTGCTCCTCACTCCCACTAATCTTTACATTTAATGCCCCCGATTTCCCCAAAGGCTAAAATAAGATATAGGTTCATGATTCTTTGTCAACTCTCATTAAATGACATTTCATTCATATTTTCTCCACCATTACTATATAAAACCCTTATCTCTTTCATTCCAAGGCACATAAAAAACCACTCTCTTCTCTTCTCTTGAGTTCTAATGAAGTTGAGTAGTCTTGTCATATCTTGGTATTCTTGAGACTTAAGTATTGAGCGAGACTCACTCTTCCTCTCCTAGCTCTTCTTTTCCTCCACCCTTAGGACCTCCACCAAGAGTCTCTTCCTCCACCGTATGGATCTTGCATGAAGGTATAATCTATTTCCCTAATTGGTTTTTTATATTGCCATGACGAGAATTTAAGATTAAAGCATGATAGTAATTATTTAAATTCATTTGAATATGTTTGAATGTTCTTAAATGTTCTTATGTGTTTTTCACATGTTCTTGGTTGTTCATCACATGTTCATGCATAACACTAGTTTTAATCCTAAATCCATATAAAAAAAATATGAAAAACATGTTCGTTTCATAATTCTTTCAAATCCTTAAATCTAGGATATCACCATCCACACACATTCATTAGAATTTATTTTTCAATCCAAATGCAATGCTTAATAAATTGAATTAGGGTTTATCACATGCACATACATTAAATTCAACATGCATATTGATTGACATATTGGATGATATGATATGAATATTGACCACTATAGTTTAGAAGACCGATTTCACCGGGTAAGGTGGGTGCCTAACACCTTCCTACCTTGTAACATAGTCTCCGAGTTTAAATCAAGGGTTAGTAGATCAAATGCTTATCCATGTAATTTTCGATTTCTAGATTGTAATTAGGAAATAAAATCATGTACTTTATCTTAAATTGTATATAGGACCAAAGTCATTAATCTAAAGGGAAAAATATAATCAGTTGAACCTTCATTTTAAGAGGTAATAACATGACTTCACCTATTCACGCGGGCTTGACTTAACACCCAAAAAAAGGGGCCGGGGGCGCGATCTCTCACATATATATACATGGATGATCGACCAACCCCAACAAGCATACCAAGCCATTTTTCCTGTGCTCCTAGTGCAGGTGGTATCGAATCATGTACCCATGTCCTTGAATTCTTACCAATCAAGACATTCCTCTTTTAGCCATTTTTCTAATAATCTCTTTCTCATATAGTATTTGTTAAAGCATGAATGTGTACTGTGGAGCAATCTATGGTGTTTACTGTTTACCCTTCAAGGAAAAAAACCCAACTGTGGCGTCACGACAAATTTTATTGAAAACCTCTAATACACAACAGATACTACTATTTAACACAAATTTTAATAAACTTTTTCATAATCCATATCATGAATCAAGTACAAAAGAAGTTTAATTATTACTATTAATTACAGTTACAATATTTTTTTAATAATAAAATTTTACTAATCTGTTTTTTCATAAAGTGGATTGATTACTATTATTGTACATATTTAATTCTCAGTTGAGAGTTGACATCATTCATGACATCAGCGAATCAAAAACCTCTAACATTCTCAGAATAAACAAACCCCCACATGTAGAACCTGTATACCCCCAATAACTATCCACCACGTGGAATATTATTTCAAAATGACCAAAACACCCTTCAAAAAAGTCCTAGATTGTTGACACCTGCGAAGTTCACAAAATACTATAAAGTTTTCATAGTAGGTGATAAGTCTAACCTTTGCAAAGTGCTAAGATATTTTCTTCTCTCTCCTGTCTCTACTCTCTACAACACAACGCCACAGTTTTATTAAAAAAACAATTTTCTCTTCTCCTCTTCTCATTACAACGGATCCTTCCTAGAACTTTCGTACTTTAGAGATGTTTCATATTTTTCTGCTAAGCTTTCGATATCACTGCATTTTTTGTTCTCTCTCTCGTATACATGAACTCGATCATGTACTTTTTGACGAAGAACCCGCGTCGATTACTTCTCTTTGATCTTCTTTCTCTTCTCAGGTAAATCTTTTTCTTTTTCTTTCTGTGTTTTTTTTATTTCTTTCTTTCGCTCTATGTACAAAATTTTGTGTTTTTTTTTTCGTATGTACACAAGTTTTGTGGTTTTTTGTTTTTGGGTTTCGTTTTATGAATAGTTATAGCTAGTTTTCATGGGAAATTGTGAACTACTGTTTCTAGATAGATTCAGATTACGGTTTTTTTTTTTAAAGATGTTGCATGCAAATGTTTGGTCTGCTTTGTACTGATTTTTTATTTTATGGGAAGCTGCATTACTTATTTGTTTGTTTAAGTATTGCTTTTTATGTTACAAATATTATGCTTTTCCAGAAAGTTCTGCATTCAACACTGATTGGTTTTACCATTTTAAGTATATTTTTATATTGGGTTAATGAATCACTTAAATTATTTTGAAATAAAACAATAAAATAAATATTGGGTTCCAAGAAAGATAGTAATTTTTTGGGTTTAGCTATAGTTATATGTTACAGTTTTCTTATGAAGCCTCACTTTTTCTGTTGGATATAATCATGAAATGTTGAGGGCTTCGTTGTAATGCAACTTTTCTGTGAAGTTGATATGACTAATTAGTTAAATTTTAATGATTTGTATCCCATTTTGAGACCCGATTTCTTCTTATGTTGTTATAATTCTTTTATGTTATTAGGACATTAAAAAATAAATAAAAAATCTTGTGTCATTAGGGATATTTTTAAACAGGAACTTTGGTTGAATTGCAATTAGTATTAATACGTGTGTATATTATGACCCGGAATAAGTTAAAAAAAAGGAATTTCACAAATTTTTTTCATGGTAATGAGTATTTCTGAAATGTACCCCAATTTTTAAACTTTGTTATTTTTCAAATTTCTGAAACCCTAGGTTCAAAATTGAAACGAATATTTGGTTTTCTTGATGCTTGAAAACAAATTTGAATCCATATTTATTTGACCACTTTATTAGTTCTTTCCTTCCATTACTTTAGAGGGTTGAACATAGTTTTGTCTCTAAACCCTCTTTGTGAATGCTTCTAATTCATTTTTATAAGTGACCACTCATAGTTTTGTCTTTAAACCCTCTTTGTGAATGCTTCTAATTCATTTTTATAAGAGACTGCTTGAGTGATAGTTTCTCAAATGCATGAGTAAAAGATGAGAAATTGGAGAGATGGGGATTTGAAAGTAATGGCATGTGTAGGCACTTGAATAGTGGGCTGAGATTGAAGGGTCAAGCATAATTTGGTAAGGACGTAGAGATTAGAGAAAGCATATGATTATGTTAGTTGGGAGACTTTGGTTGATAAGTTTGACCCTAGGGTTTTAGAGCGAATCTCTAATATCAGATTTCCATATCAACTGGCCCAAATGGATTTTTCAGCAACTTCAGATGACTACAGTATCAATCCTTTCTACTGTCTTTTTATTTTTTTATTTTATGTTTTGGTGCTCAAGTTGTGTAGTGTGCTAATTGTGAAAGCACTGAATGGAGATATGTTGATATGACTGTTGGGTCTAAACTATAGGTATAACTGTCTAAGGGTTATGGTATTTCGTATTATATATTTGCAAATTACACTGTAATGTTTAATGGGATAGAAACTGATGGTCTTAAATATTGTGATGCATGTTGCTTTTTTTCAGGTGACTCCAGCTTGAAGGAAAATTTGATAAATTGAGTTGTTTTCTGTAGGGCGTTCAAGATGTTGAAGAGTTTGCAAGATAGGTTGGTGTGATAAGTTCTTTCATTTCTCCATGTCTTATTTAGTCTTGGAACTTGACAGATTGGACACTGGGATATTTCTTTTGATTTATTGCTTTCTAAGTTAGGCAACGGCATTTGTTTTTTTGGGAGCCTTTTGCATTCTGAGTTAGGCATGAGAATTTTCAAGTTTAAGATATTCAAATAAACCAATTAGGATATCAGTGGATGAGTTAAAGAGGAGAGCAATGTGAAATCCATATCTACTCTAGGAAAAAGAGGTACATTCATAAACCTTGATATTATATATATTTTGAAAAAAATCCTGTGTCAAAAGTGGATGACACAGGCTGGATTGTCCTCTATTTTTTCACTTGTCTTATATATGATAAGCCAGCAATGACGTCTTTATATGCGGTACTGAGGAAAGAGGTTAAGAGTGATTACAATGTATCTATGGAAATGCTTGTGGATGTTTGTACGGAAGGAACCAAGTTAAAGAAAACATTTTTTTTTCTCTAGGGAGTTTCCCTATACAATCTGAGAAGGAATCAACACCTTTGAACTAGTTTTATTTAGAATCATGTTGGTGATGTCATTGAGTTGTCTATTGATAATATCTCAACTCATTCTCATGATTTTATACTGGTGCAATCAATTGATTAACCTTGTGAAAATTCTGATTTGGTTTGAGGCGATTGGATCTTGTTTGTCATGCTTATTTAATTTGGAAATTGAATAATGTTGACTACATAATGCTTACACGCCAAATAAGTAAATTGCTAAAAAATTTCGTCCAATATTTATTGGA
The DNA here is from genome assembly GCA_019022515.1 of Quercus aquifolioides. NCBI lineage: Eukaryota > Viridiplantae > Streptophyta > Magnoliopsida > Fagales > Fagaceae > Quercus > Quercus aquifolioides. The sequence continues at coordinate 26,641,746 of CM032332.1, read as the reverse complement.
TTGGTTGTCAATAGCAGGCAGTCATTCAATTTTTTTGGTTCATTCTTTGATAGATGCTTGTAATTTGTGTGTTTGATTGCTCTTGTCCCTAGTGTATACTTACTTTATACTTGGGTGACACTTTTTTTTTGATAGTTTAATAATATTTTCATTACTTGTCAAAAAAAAAAAAAATAAAAAAAAAAATAAAATGGAGCAACAAACATGAAGATTTTTTACCAATTATGACCTCTTGGGCTCAAAGAACATTTTGCTTGAGTTTGGATTGGAGTGTAGAAAAGTGAAATTCCCTGAAACAAAATAAAGGAAGTAGAAGTTGTTGAACGAGCATGATGGATAAATCTTGACACAACACTATTTAAAAAACTATTACCTAGATATATGTCAACCAATTAATTTTTGTACCTTTTATTTTCCGATAAAATTCTGTTGATTTGTGATAGTTGGAAAATCTTTTTTAGATATAATGATTCAGTATTGTATTCTGTTACTGCAGTGTAGAATTCAGTTTTAGAAAGGATGGAGAAGAGGTTGGGTGAATGGAAGCAATTTTATTTATCTATAGGTGGAAGGCTCACACTACCTAAAGAGTACTTTGTCTATCCTTTCCACCTATTTTCTGTCTCTTTTAACCATTCCTATTGATGGCGGAATCATAACATGGTTAATTTTATTTGGTTATACATGAGTCAAGGATATTTTAGTAATTTTACAATTGTTGGGTATGGGCCATAGTTATAGGCCATAGGTTTTATTAATAAGTCTTATTTAATTATGGGTCTTTATGTATGGGCTTTGGTTTTTAATTTATTAGGGTTAAATAGTAGTCCTTGTAGTATTAGGAATCCTAATACTACTAGTACAAGTAAGAGTCTTTATATATATAGGGTGCTCAATGTATTGAAGGAGTAGAATGAGTTGGTTAATAAAATTGACTGTTTTGAGCAATAGGCACGTTGGCCTTTGTTGTTTCTTTCTCTTTCTCTCTTTTCTTTATTTTCTCTTCTTTCTTTCTAGGATTACCGTTCACGGGTACTGTTCACACAGCCTCTAAACAGCTCTAACTTCTCTCTAATTCTTCTTCTTTCCTATCCTAATCCCACCACAACTAAACGTAGACAAATCCCTAATTTGTCTTACATCACCTACTCATGTGGTTGATAGGTTGGTGAAGCTCTAGTGGGATTGTTGTACAAGGCAGGATGAATGAAGAACTATCTCCCTTCTTTTAGCCAGTAAGTCTTGGTCAAGTTATACTTTTCACTATAAATTGTACAGCCATTTGATCTTTATTTTTTATTTTTTATTTATGTGTGTGTACACCATTACTACTCATATGGCTCATAGGTTGGAGAAGCTCTAACAGGATCTTTTATGAGGTGGGATGAGTGGATAACTATCTTGCTTCTTTTTAGCTGCTAGGTCTTGGTCAAGTGATATTTTACTATTAAATTTATAATAACATTTCAAAATTACAAAGGAGAAGAGGCTATCTACTATCTGCTAGAGCCATGCTTTCCCATTCTGCCATTCTTACTCTTTAACAAAATTTAAAACGTACAATCCAAGGAGCTCTTGCTCAAATGGCATCTCCTCCTCTTGTAAGAATAAGGTGGAGGGTGAAGTTGTGGGTTCAAGATTTATCGAGTGCATTTGTAACTTAACAATTAAAATAGAAAAGAATATTAAATGTACAAGAGATGCAACTGATGCAAGGATGGATTTTGGAAAAGAATTGAAGCATAAATAGTGCTCAAATTTTTGTCTTATTTTGGGTTTTACAATGAATTATAAAATTGTGTAAATTACAAAAATCTCCCTTGAGGTTTGTGGGAATGGTAGTTTGACCTAAACTCAAGGGAAATGACCCTCATCTCCCTTGTGGTTTGAAGGAAATTAACATATTAACCTTTCTGTTAATAATTGTAACATAATTTTCCAAATTTTGAAAAGATTCCATTGACTAAGCCTTGACTATGATTAGTGAAAGTTTTTTGGGCTAAATATTATCATTCCTGGCCACCAAACTTCCAAAAAACACTTCCAACTTGGTTAGAAAATTTGCTGCTGAAAGTGTTTTTTTAGAAACTTGGTGACAATGAATGACAATATTTAACTCAAAAAACTTTCATTTAGTCAAAAGAATCTTCTCAAAATTAGGAATATTCTGTTACCGATATTATTAATGGAAGGACTAATGCTTTGATTTTCTTAGAACCTCAAGTGAGGGGAGCATCATTTCCCTTAAATTTTGGGCAAGAGTGTCATTCCCTCAAATATCAAAGGAGGTTTTTGTAATTTTTACTATAAAAATTTAACAAAAAGGATTATTATAACCCAAGTGTTTATACTAATGCATTTTTCCATTGTATTTTGTTTTAATATTTTTTTAAGGTTAAATTACACATTAAACTTTCTAACTTTGGCATGTTTTCAATTGAGTCACTAAAGTTTACTTTTTTTCCCCCTCAATTTTCATTTATGTTTAATATAATCCTTTCGTCTAGCTTATCATCAGGTTTATTTATTTATTTATTTTTAATTTATTTTTAATTTTTTTTTCACTTTTAAAATATTAAAAGAAAGCCAAAATTATACTTTCAACTAATATAGAATTAGAAGAAATTGATCAAAAAACACATTGGTGTGTAACAGCTATTGATGGTGTGGAATGGGGCCTGGCAACATGGAATGACTTGATCTTCATCTCCTCTCTCGGGCTATTGGGCGGCCTAGGGGTGTGCATGGGTTAGAGGGTTTTTTTCAACCTAACTTGATCTTGTCGGGTTTAGAAATTCCCTTCCCAAACATTTGTAGAAACCTACTTGACCCAACCCGTACTGGGTTGGGTTGAATTGGATTAGTGGATTGTGCTTACATGTTTCATACTTAGTAAAAATTTGGACTTTCATAAACTTTTTAAGCACGTTTTCCAATTGATTTTCACATAGAATGCCTAAATTATGTTCCAAAATCTAAAAATTTATTAAGACTAATTCTCAAAAGACCAAAATAAATTTATATGAGTAATAAAATAAACTTATATATATGGTGGTCAGGTTAGATTAGATGGGTTAAAAAACTATCAACTTGAACTCAACCCAGCTCGAGAGTTAAAAGAAAATTCCAACCCAATCCACCAACTAACGAAAACACCTTCGGTTGGGTTGGGTTGGGTTAGATTTTTTGGGTTGATAGGTTGGATGAACAGCCTTTGTTGGGCCTGCCAACGTAGGTTGGCACTTTTGGTTGGTGATGGGACTCAATGGCCGACTGGGCTTGGGCGATGGATGGTTGTGGTGTTAGCGGTTGTTTTTTTTTATTTTCATTTCTATTTTTGGTTTTGCCGTGGTGTTCTTGGCTTGAGCATTTCTTTAGGGTTATCAATAGTCGCTAAATAGTGGTAGTTGATTGGATGGTGGCAATTTGGGCGTAGGTGATTTCTCGTTCAATGACAATTTATTATTTGGCCCTTTTATCTGTACCCCTTGGGTTTAAATTTACTTTGAAATGAGTTTTACTGTGGTTTTTGGCACTTGCGATGTTTAATTGTAGGGTGATTTGGTGTTTGATTTAGAAAGTTTTGTGTGAGTGATTGACAAAAACAAATATTTGGAAGTTGGTATTGGAAGTTAAAAAAAAAAAAAAAAAACTCAAATGTTTGGTTGAATGAAAAAAGGGTAAATTACACTAATCTCCCTCAAGGTTTCAAGGAATGATTCTCCCTTCCCCTAATTTAACTCAAAGTGGCACTCCCCTCCTTGAGATCTATGAGAAAGAAATACAGTCTTGTCACAACGTCAACAAATTATTCATTTTTTTTATGAAGATTCCCTTTGACGTAAACATGGTCAATCAAGCAACTTTTTGGGTTAATTTTAAACATTCAAGCTCCTTCTCTCATATTTATGAGCTCTTGTGTAACCCTTCATCTCACTTTTTCACAATTTACAACACTTTTGAACAAAATAATCTTTGCCCCATCTGAGAGCAACCTAAAACACCTTACGACATTTGAAATTCTAATCAACACCTCCTTCCATAATTGAGCGAGGGAACCTAGATCTAAAACAAGGAGATAGATGCAGGTTGATTTTGAGAAATGTGGTCTAGATGGACGTGGGTTTTTGTTCTCAATATCCGGTATCTATGGAGACGTTTTTTAGGACTTTTGGATTCTTTGTTGAGAAATAGAATGTGATGGAATTGGTTTAATCCAAATCTCCCTTTCTCTTTATTTGAGTTTTTGTCTCTTCAGATTACAAAAATAACAATGTAGGGCCATTACTTGATGCATTTTAGATGAATATATATTTTTTCCCTTTTGGTTGGTTCCATAAATTTTGTAGTTTTATCTAATGTTGAAGTGGATTTGTGGTGCATGTAGCTGCTGGTAGTTAATATTTTTTCCCCCTAATGCGGGTTTCTAGAGCTCTTTAAGGGCCTGGCTATTCTCTTAGGTGTGTAGTCCCATCGTCCTATACCACCAGGTAACTACAGGAAGGAATCACTTGAGGGTGGTCCCAAGATGTTGGTTTGGAGTTTTGAACCCAAGACCTTATGGGTCTCATGAGATCTTGAGAGCCACAAGAATCTTGTGGGGTTGTTGCTGATAATTTATTGAAATGTGTTCTCTGCTTTTTGGCCAGGTAGGGTGTGGTTTGAATTTTGTTTGCGATGAACTTTTTTTTATTGAAAATTTTTGGTGAAGTAGCAAAGCCTTGGTTTTAATGGAATTGAAACTTCCTTGAAATTGGAAGAAAAAGAAGATTTGGTTTAGTAGTCCTTCAACACAACCTTTGATATTTGCTTAATTGAGTGGCAAGAGACAAAAGAGGAATACAAGAACCTAGAAATCTATATGAGAACCGATATGTGTTGTGCAGAAATAGTAAATTGCACTCAACAGCAGAGAGAGAGAGAGAGAGAAAGAGAGATGAGTTTTTTCCCCTTTCTCCCAAAAATGTGGAAGACTGGGAGAGAAAGTGAGAGAAATATCTAAACCAAGGACAAAATCATGTATAACATAGGAGTGTTGTGTTTAAACAAGGGGCAGGTTCATCCATAGAAAAATTTAAACAGCTGTTAACGTTGTTAGTTCAAATTTTATGTTCTGGGATTGACTGTCATTTCTTCAGTATTTTTTTAGGAAGACAATGTCATTCCCTAAAATCTTGAGGGAGGTTGTAATTTACCCCCCAAAAAAAAAAAAAATCCAGTCCTCTTTTTCACCCTTGAACTTTCTCAGTCCTCTCTCTCACTTGAGGTGCACTCTGGCCACTCAGATTGATTGTCACCCGGTTAGATTGACGCCACTTGAAATTTATTGGTGTTGCTCTCAAAGCTTATCAATTCTCGTCCCTGCTCATTGGTGTCACTTCCTCTTCCACTTTCTTTCTTGTTCGTTATGTTTGATTCTCTTCTTTGTTTAATTTTCTCTCACTTGTGTGCAATTTTCAATTTGTTTTGTTGAATTGTCAATTCAAGGATCTCTTTTCTCAACTCCAATCTTGAATCATCATGTCCCCACTGTATCATGTCATAATTTTTTTAGGAATTGCTATTTTGTCGTATCTAGGGGTGTCCATGGACTCAGAAAACCTAATCCACTCGGTTGACTTGGTGGCTTGTGGATGGCTTCAGTGGCAAAGGCGGTTGAGTGGCAGTTCATGGGTCTTGAAAAACCATGTTTTTGGGTCGAGTCTCGGGCCTTGGGGTTTATGTAGAACCTGACCCTCCCATTATGTAAACACTAAGTTTTTATTTTTTTAACTCCAGATCTGTCAAACCTTTTAAGTTTCAGCCTTCAATTCAGTGGCCGTTTAGGTCTTGCCACTTGGTTAGTTCAGATTTGTCAAACCCTTTCAAACTCTTCGCTCTTCATTTAAGGTCTACTGTTGCAAGGTCGTCGCCTCACCTCTTTTGCAAGTTGATCTATCTCTCTCAAGTTTGATTTTCAGTCTCTCTTCTCTCTGTCTTTCTGTCCTCTTTGTTTTCGTTTCATAGATCTTTGGGTTTGTGGTCTCTGTGCAATTTGATTTCACTTCGTCGTTTCAATCTCATGGGTCTTTGGATTGTTGTTGTGTGTCATTTCATTTCTCACTGTCTCTGTGTTCTTCACTTCTTTGAGTTTTTGTGTTGTGTTCTTTGATTTTTTTGTGTTGTGCTTCAAACCAGAAATCACTTAACGATTTCAACTTGCTCAATCAATGACCCAAACAACTGGCTCTGACCTGAGCATTTGGTCGACAACGGGTCTATTGTCCATTCACCTGATCCAGTTGGGTAAGGTGTTGGGTCGACTCCAAACCCGACCCGACCCAACCCATTGACACCCCTAGTTGTATCTGTATTGTGCCGTGTCCTTTGTTCGTGTTTGTGCTTCCTAGCCTCATGAACACCTCAAACCTTTGCTAAATGCCAATGACTCTCCATCACTCCAAACTTTCCCAAAAAGCATCCCTTTTTGTAGCATAATGCCAAAGACTTTTCCTTAAAAGAGTTTGATTGAAAATACGAAGCTTTAGAATGCTTAAGTGGCCAATTAAATTTGGGAACAAACTAAGTCCTAATCACAAGATGAAATTTCTTGCTTCCCTTGTTCTACCCTTAAGAAAAATTTCTCTGAAACTTCTCTAACCTTTTTACAATGCCAGCTAGTATATGAAAGTTCTACATATAATAGGTTGGCAAACTAGAAAGAGAACTTTTAATCAAAGTGACTATTCCACCTTCTTTCCATCCATTCCTCGATAACATCCCAAGTAGCTAGCCCTAGCCTTGTACAGGCACCCTAATGGTAAACTAAATTCATTGGAAGAGCTCTTACCTTACAACCCATAAAATGAACCAAATTATCCACACTTTCAATAGCTCTGGACAATATCACTCTTCAGTGGTCACCCCACAAAAAATAAGCTTATAATCCACAAACAAGATATGAGAGATAAACAACTCATCAATTTTTCTCCATACATGAGATCTAGACAGTTTCTCCCCCAAAAATTCTGTTAATCACATGATCCTACTTAAAACAATAGTAAAATGCATGGTGTGTCATTAGAAAATAGGTATGTACATTTTATTTTTTATATTTATTTTTACCAGTTAAATATTATTCATAAAAGATTATTTTGCAGGAATAAGAATATAAAGCACTTATAAAAAAAAGAATAATAATATAATCAATATGCCATATGGTTCAACATGGCTTGTTTTAAATGGAATATTATTTTGACAACAATAATCTTGTAGTTTTGTTTTATTTATTCTTTTAAATGGAGAATAATTATATTCAATTCATACGTCATAACAGATACTTATGGGGGAAAACACCACCATTGGTTTGTAAAGTTTGCCTCATTTTCCAATTTGGTCCTTTGAGTTTCAAAAGTTTGTAAAATGATTGCCTCCCCCCCCCCCCTCTCTCCCCCCCAACTTTTTTACGTCCTTGTATTTTCCCAACATTTTATCCTCAACCAACACATGGAATAGAGAATTATTCGGCAAATTCAAGTATAGAAAATAGAAAATCTTAACCTTTTTTTTTTTTTTATTCTACCTCAATATACATGACAATAGTAAGTCATCATTGTGGCCATAATGCCATATGGTACTTTCATTCCACCTGAACGCTTGTATATAATTTTTAAACCATATAGACCTTACATCCCATTATTATGGAAATATTAATTGCCATTGGAGCTAGAGGTCACTACCTTCTTTTTTCATTTTTCTATTTTAAATTTATTTTATTTTGGATCAAAATTATCATCATATATCTACAACTGGATTTTTTTTTTTTGGGGGGGGGGGGGGGGGGGGGCGTGGGTGGGGTTAAGTTGATAGTTTTGTGTCACTTATTTTTCTGAGGGAGAAAAAAATAGTGGGAATTTCCAGAATTTATTTTATTATTATGCAATTTGCTTATTATTTGTATGGGTCCTCATAGCAAATTTCTTTTTTCTTTTCAGACTGTACCTATAACTGCCCAGGTAGAGTGGCTTTGTTGATGGAGAGCTTCTAATTCGGCTGTGACCTACTTATTTTTCAATGAGGCCTTTTAACCATTGTCAGGTAAGCAACATATATAAATATATAATTGCACGTTTCTATACATAGATGAGCAGTGAATTTTCACGTTGAAGAGTTGTTTATTTGGCAAATGCTCTTAAACAAACTGGGTCAATTTGTTATTTTTGAGTATTTTATTGTTGATTGGACCGCCTAAATTTTGCTATTGATTATCTGATGGGACCCTAAATGTTGTTGAGTTGTTGGCTGCTGCTTTACATGTTTGGTCTTTTCTGCTGGAAGTTCCATGTGCTCTTTTGGTTTTTCATTTGTTTTTGAAGATGCACTTAATAATTTGACATTACAGTTTGAAAGTGGGAAAATCAGTAGAGTTATCACATCATATTGATTAAAAATTATCTATTGGGATAGCTTTATATTCCAATTTTAAGCTTTACTTTTAGAATGCAAACTTTGACAACTGTCTTCTTGCAAATATAGATGGTGATGTGTGCTGCCTGCTAGTGGCAATCTTATTGAACCGGTCGAGATTGGTTGAATGATAGGATTAATATCAGTTTGTCATGTGTGCTTTATATGCACTGTTGAACCACTTCATGACAGAATATGCTTTCGTGATTGATGGTTCTCCAAATATGTATATATTGAGGCAAAGAACAAGCATATTTCTGGTGCCAAAATGGTCCCCTGCCTCCCAAACAATAGTGTGATTCACCTTTAATTTTTCATTGTTGAGTAAAAATACATTTACTATAGCCAAAGGAAACAAGTACACTGTTCAAGCGCACGACCCATGAAGGACTCCTGGAACCCAACTAGACAACTGAGAAAACAGAAAAGAACCAAACTACGTAGCAAACAAAAATCAAAGGAAAGAAAGAAAAAAGGTTCCAAACAGGAATGCTTCACTGAACTACCATTCCCCAGTTACACCAGACTTCATCCACTCCAATAGCTCCTTAATTAGTGTCACATTCAAAATCTCTATCTGATCTATTATCACCTTGACCAGAAGAAATGGTAGAAAAAGTTATGTATCTTGACTCTTGGAAAACTATGGCCACAAACACTACCTTACATTTTTAGCCAATGTGGAGTTTTATTATAAGTAGGAAGAAGTGCAAGCAACTGCATTATTACTTAGGAGCTACTGAGTTGGGGATACCATAAGGACTTGTAGCCCATTCATGTTCCATTTTTGTTAGAGGAAACCAAGCAACTGGATTCATGCCAAAAGGCTTCATATTTGGAGATCCCGCACTTTAGAAGTGATTCATATTTGTAGGGTCTGTTTCGGATTTGCTTATTTTGCTGAAACAAAAAACTTTTTACTGAAAGTACCGTAGATAAAGGTAAAAGTTAGCTGAAATAGTAAGTGGGATCCATGAATAGGAGCAAAAATAAGCTGAATGACACGTAGTATGCAGTTTATGCAAAACACAGAATCTACTACTGGTTTAGCATTAAAGAATAAGTTTTGCAGTTAGTATGCCTTTTTTAATAGCTACCCAGTATATGAATGAGAGTTTCTGAGCATGTCTAGAGCACTAAATGAAACTACACCACCTTTGCCTTGTTAGAAGATCTCCAGTAGATTCCCAAACTATTTAACATTGAAATCCTAGGTGTTAGGATGCCATATTACTTTATCCCTAGCAGTGGTAGGGATATCACCTCTCAAATCCTGAGAATCTTTGTATCTGTACTTGAGCAACTTCTATCACCGATTCTGCTATCCTTACACAAAATAATTTCCTAGAATATCCTTCCTCTAAAGTTATAGCAGAAGGCACACAGGATGCTAGTTGTCATATTCAGTACTACCAATATATAGTTTTTCCCTGTCAATTCACTTTAATAGATTAAATGAGTGGGTGATGCAAGATGTACTCCAGATGGTCATTGCAGCAAGCATTTCTTAGTTTCCAAGATTCTGGAAGACAATTTCAATTGGCTAAGCTGTTAGCCTTCCTAAATCCACTTTAGTAACACACTTTGAAAACCTATCAACTTTGTGGGTGCATTGAATAATGGCATGAAGGGCAATATTTGATCTTTTGGCTATGATTTTTTGACAACAAACTTACATGACTGGTTGCAACAGTAGATTGCCCTGCAATTTGTTATTGTGCTGGGGGCACATTACTTTAGATATAAAGTAAATTTTGTTATAGTTTACTTCATTTAAGAGCTTCGCTTCCTCAAACTTTCCCTTAAAAGCTTATACCAGATTTCTTTAGAGAGTTTATTGTAAAATCATCAGCCTGTCCTTTGAGACCACAACGAAACAAGCAGTTTGTTTCGATGAGTGCCAAATGCATCATAAACAAAAAAATTCCAACTGATTTGTCATAGGATCAAACCAAGTAGAATGTCTTGGTTATATTGTACTAGCCAATGTTTCCAGATAACATATTTCTAGCCCCAGCATGTGAGAAAGAAACTGCTAACGTTCAATGCTGTTTCTCATTGACATCCTGCAGTGTGTATGATTTCATTATACAGATGCAATGTGCATTATGGGAGCATGCATTCTTTAAGTTGACTTACGATGATGCAAATTGCTTCTCTATTGACACCTCTGTGCTTGCATACTCACAAACAGTTGAAAGTGTAATTTTTTCCTTGTCATCTGATTTTTATTGGCAGACAAAGTTTAACTGGTGACTTTTTCGATGAACCTTGACAGTAAAAGAGGAATTTAAACGAATCTGAAAAAGATGCCAAAGACATGAACCCTGGCCTTTGTTCAACACACATGCCAAGGGATTTCCTGACCAGCCGGTAACAAATATAAACAGTGTGGATACTGTAAAGAATCTTTTCAGAGTCCCAAGGCTAGAAATGCTGGCCTCCATCCACTTCACGTGCAAAAGGACTTCATAAGCTTCTTTGCACAAAGCACTAAAATGCTGTGGTCTTTGATGGACCAGGCCATGGGCAGTAAGGTATGACAGTCATGGGGAATCTTGCACTTCTTGGGTATTTTATTTCGTTAATATTTTATAATGTTGGGACACTAATAGTAATAAGTAAGTGTATAGTTAAATTGCTGAGTATGCAGTGGCAGATTGCATTAGATTACTTGGATGGTTCTCAATGCTATAAAATTAGGTGCAATGCACCTTATAGTGTTTCTTCCAGCCATAAAGGTTGGTTTTTCTCTTCTAATCTTTTTTTCCTCCCTACCCTCTCCCCCTTTGAAAAAAATAATCCAGTAGTGTTATTCTTGACACAGTGTTAGCACAAGTTATGACGACTACATGCTATTGTCTTATCCATCGTTCATGTTTCCACAAGTTATGATGAATAAATGCTGTTGTCTTATCCATTTTGACTATGGCTGATGTTTCATGTCAATATAATGCTTTGAGAGGGCACACTTTAATTTGAAATTTATGAATAAAGGAAATTTGGTTGAAGTTCAATTTTTGTCCCCCCCTCCCCCAAAGCTTTAACAAGTTATAATTTCATTCCTAAAAAGTTCGAAAGGTTATCGATTTCATTATTTTTTCCATCTGTCGTGAAATTTATTCAATTTCACGTCAGCTTTTAAATGTGTCATGTTAACACTTCGTTTGTGGTGTATGCATTTCCTTTAATGACAAATGGACAGAATGATGAAGCTGATACCTTTTAAAATTTTGAAGGATGAAATTTTAACTTTTAAATTTGGGGGATCAAAATCTATCTTGGACCATATTTCAGGGACAAAAAGCATGTTTCAGCCAAGAATTCTACTAATGGTTGAATGCGCACAGTTCTCTGCCTTTTTGGTATACCACCAATAATTTATATGCTTATAATTTTCCTTCTGCGTTAGGCATATGCCTGTGTCTGAAGGGCTGCCTATCCCTGCATGCTTCTGTATGCTTGGACATCCTTTTAACTGCATTGATTCGGTTACAGCTTTATAAATGAAGCTTGACAAATTCAGAAAACACAACCTTTCTGACATTTTTCAGTTACTTGTTATCAGTTAAAGAGTGTGCTCCATAAATTTAAATCATGTGCTTGCTTTAATTTTTCCTTTTTACTTTATTTTTTCCCAAAATTTTCAATAAAGGGTTAAAAACTAATGCTACTAGAAATGTCATGGCCAATATGAGTTTCTAGTTTGAGATGCGGAATAATCTCGACCAAATAGATACAGGTTCCACAATTATCAACAATAGTCTAGTTGAAGATCACACAAACTTTTAGACTGTTAATATGAAACATGCCATTTGTAATGCTTTCCCATTGTTGTGTAAATTTACATATATAGCTGGTTTGGATTATAAGTTGTGGCAAATTCCAAGGAAGTTTCTATTCCAAGTTTTCATTACAAGTTGTGTCTAAAAGTGCTGAATAATAAAATCCCAGAGTTTTGAAGATTTTAGTCACCTTGTTGATGGGATTCAGATGGAACCACCCACAGCTGTCAAACGGATTTACTAATGCAATTGTAATCTGTTGCAGTTTTGAGAAGACAGTCACACAGTAGAATTTATATAAGAAATAATTTCTTTAAAACTCTTAAATTGTATATAGCATGTCAATAAATTGAGGAGATACCCGAGTTCCATTGCTTTTTCCGGTTCTTCATCATTTTGAGGTTGAGGCTGGCTTAGCTGGAGCCGGATGTTTGCATGCAGATCGTATTCATTGCTGATAGTGTATGGAGCACTAGAACAGCTTGCTTCATTCACATTCCTTGCTCGATAAACCTAAGATGCAAAACTTCTTTTAAACTGGGCTAGAACAATAATCTTCACGTTCACTAGTTTCAATATGACTGCCATGTGCCTTATGGCTAGCTTAATGGTATTCAATTTGGTTTGTTCTTTCCTCCACCGAAACCATGCTCTCAAATATCGGAAAAAAAAAGTTGGAAAATGTATATTTACGGTTGTCTAGATCAATACCTTCTTTTTCAATTCTGCATTTTCTTTACGAAAATGTTCTATCTTTGTGTAGAGTTCTGCATTTTCTTGATGAATCAGATGTCCCTTCAATGAAATGAAAGAAGGTTAGCCGATTAAAGTGGAATTAGCCCCTAAAAGAATTAGAAGAAATTGAGCCATTTATTGCTTGAAAACCTTCTGGTTTAGTTCCTTAATTTCATCAGTTAATAGCTGTTCCTGCAAAAAAAGAATAGCTGTTTAAAAATTCATGGATGCAGTATTTATTTGGGAACATAGGATTGCTGGATAAAATTTAGGTAAAGCCAAGTTTCTTATACCTTTGATGCTCGGACACCCTTCAAACTCATTTCCAGTTGGTTTTCCAGATTTTGTAGATCCTTGACACTCAAACCAGAAAGTTCTTCACCCATCAATTGCCTGCATGTATCGTAGATTAAGTGCAGGTACCATGAAGCTCATTGTATGTTTTCTTAAATTAGATATATTAGACTATGTTGTGCTGGAGAGACCATATTTTAATTTTCTGTCATTGAATCATCTTGTTCTGTCAAAGGCATTGTTAGACGTGTTTTAGAAGCCATGAACTTCAACATATAGCTAATGTCTGTAAAATATAGTTTAAGTGGTTTATTTATGAATGTATGAGAACTTTATATTCTTTGTTAGTCAGATTCAATGCTTTTTCTGACAGAGGGTTGAAAATCTTGTTGGTTTCTGCTTAATTAAATGTGCCTTTCAAGTGCTATAATAAAAAGTACTTTGGCAGTAATGCATTGGGCGGCAAGGTGTTGTGAGGAGCATAAAATGACATTGAAGTATATACATTTGTATGAGCTGAACAAGATACAGCAGCCTGTTCCATAACTCATTCCTAGTCTTGCTAGCCACAGAAGTCATTCTTTAGGTCCTGGTTTATTTGGGTGGTGGTTCTAGTATGTGTTGTGTTTTGTTATGATTCCTCAACCTGACACAGTCGTTTTGCAAATGGCTATGGTCTCTGCAGCCTGAGCTCATATTAATGTCATTATACCAATGCATGTTTATGGCAATACATTCATTCCAGTTAAAAATATGTTCAATGAAATGTAGAAATGATCTTGTAGTTTGAACTATGAGTGCCTTTAAAGAGTATTCTAGTCATCCTTGCAACACCTGTGTTAACATTTTGGAATATAAATTTGTTGACTAACTCAGCCCAACCTGAGCCAAACCCATGGTTTCTGGCCCAACTCCGGTCAACCCCTTCTTAACACAACCTTAGAGAGAGTAGAGGAGAGTAGTGACTTGTCCTAGAAGATTTCCTTTTAAGAAAAATCTAAGCCTAAAAGATTGACTTGCACAGGATGCCAAGCATTCTGAGTTGCTAGGAGAAGCAAATGAAGGGAGGAATTACTGGTTGACTACAAAAAGCAAAGCTAGTTTAAGCGTGAGCTGAGTTTGGATGAATTGTTGAGGTTAGGCTAGGATTGAGAATGTAATTCCTCGGTTCGAGCATGATTTTACATCTGCTTGCCCAACCCAATCCTTCATAATCTGGTATAGCAGTAGCAGTAGTGCCATTATCATTTCATATTTTGCCTTTGGTTTATCTTTTTATTTTTTTGGTTAACTAACACTCTTTTAATCAAATTTAATTTAAACCTTAATTCTGTGCATTCCATGTTCCAAATGCTAGTTGCTATGTATGGTTTAATATAAGCATTGAGTGATTGTACCTGTGGCATTCTTGCAAGTACTTCAGTTGTTGACTCAAGTTTGCTGCCTCCCTTTGCCAAAACTAGCAAGTAGAAAACCAATATTAGTCTATGGAATATAATCCAAGTTATGTGGGACTGCATGATTAAAAAAAAACTTAGAATACTGTATAAATATATTACTGTAATATACAGTCTAATAATCTAAATTCCAAAAGTATGTTGATCATGTATATGCTGATCTGTTACTTGTAAATTAGTAGTGATAATGGCTTGAAATAGGGTCAAGAGCATATTACAGGGTAAGAACCCGCACTGGTGCTGTATTGCAAATTAATTAGTCTGCCCTTTTAGGCCTACACTTTTGCGTTATATTATAACTCTTAGCCTTTCTATAATGGTGAAATGATCCTCATTATGGAGAAATTCTAGACATGATTTTTGAGAAAGAAATGCTGTTGATGCTGACAGAATAATACAGGATTTGGAATTAATAACTAATGAAGAGGGACTAGGTTATCATGCTGTTAGGGTTACGTTGAAAATTATACTAGGAAAGAGAAACTGTCTATGAAATCAATATATCCTGGTAAACTATAAACAGTTTTTATTTTATTTTTATTATAATGTGGATATAAACGAAGTAACAGTAAATAAACTAATATGTTGTACTTTTTTTCATTGTAAAACATCATTGATCTTGAGAACATAATGTTTTTTGGAGATTCTCAAGCAGAATAATGAATATACATTTAATACTTAGTCATTGTTAGAAACAAAAAGAATGCTATCCTTCTGGAAATATAATATTAGTGAGATGTCTCTATTCAAGATTCTTCTAGAATATACCATTGTGAGGTGTCCTATTAACTGTCACTATCAGAGTATTTTGTTATATTTTGTGAGTGCTTCTCCAATATATATGAAATGGATTGGGTGAGGGCTAAATAATATGAAACAGCTCCTCCCTTTCTTATTTTCTTATTATTTGTGTCACCATAATTTCATTAACTTAGTATCATAGCAGGGGAGTTGAATTGGTCACTTAAATCTGATTCTTTTCATTTCATACTTCTGTATTCTTCTTTTCAATTTTATAATTGCCTATATTTTTGGATTGCTTTGTCTAGTTAATTTTTGGATGAATGCTTGTTTTGAATGATGTTGATAGCGTATGAAAGACGTCGGAATGCGTTGTTGTCTTCATCACCATTATTATCATTGCTGTTGAGGTTTGGTAGTGAACCAGCAAAACCATGTCCTTGATTGCTGTGTTTGTTGTTTCTTGATGTTTAGGATGGCGAACATAGTTGATCGGCGTTGTTTGTGTGGATTGCTAGTAAATTTGTGGAGGTTTATGGTGGTTTTTGGCACTGTTCTGGTAATTCTTTATGAGACTGGGTGCACGTCTGTCTGTGTGTTTTGGTCGTAAATGACCCATTTCTATGTTGGCACGGTGGTTGTCAGAAGTTTTTGAGTCACTGGTGTCAGTGGGGTCATTGCTTGCTAGAGTTAGCAGGAAAGACCCTTGTTTGGTTTTTGGTATTGGTTTTTCCCTATTATAAATAAGGGATAGCACAACCTTTTGTTTGGGTGTCTGGAGTGTTTTGCAGTTGTTTGGGCTTGAGCGAAACTATTTGGGCTTGGGCTCAAAGTTATATCTTTTTGGGTTTTGGGCTCAGCATTTCAAGAACCAAAACCCCACTTCCAACCCAAGACCAGGACTAGTTCCAACTTGAGACACCCTAGATCCATGCCCCAAAACCTAATTTTGACAGGCATTGACTCGGGTCAACTTAGGTCCGGGTTAACCCAAAGCCAAAACCTAGTTCCCTTTCAGGTTGACCTGATTTGATTGGTTTTTAACCAATACAAACCAAAGGGGATAAAATTTAGATACAATTTTTGAGATATTTTACTTTAGGGTCCGTTTGGTTGGGAGGATGGAAAAGTGGGAGAATAAAAAATGAAGAGAGGATGGAAAAGTAGGAGGATAGAAAAGATCTTAGTTGTTCAAAAAAAAAAAAAAAGATTTTAGTTTTCCTCATTTGTGTTTGGTTGGGAGGGTGGAAACGTGGAGAGATGGAAAACTTTTTTATTTGGTTGAAAATAAAGTGTGTATAAATTTACTATTATGTCTTTATTAAATAAAACAAAAAGTAATACATTATACTTTTAAAAAAATTGTGTATAGATGGACACTTTATTAAAGTAAAAAAAAAAAAAAAATAGCATAAGAAATTAACCCAATACGGTTTTCTTAAATAAAAAAAACAAAAACAAAAACTAACCAAAATTAATTAGAAAATAAACATATGAGCACCCAAAAAAAAAAAAAAAAAAAAAAAAAAACAAAAACAAAAACAAAAAGAAGAAGAAAGCTACACATCTAGAAAAAATCAAAGAAAAAAAAAGAAAAGAAGCCAACACGTTAATAATAGAGAAAGAAAAAACAAAGGAAAAAAGAAAAAGAAAAAAAAGGAAGCTAGCACATTAGTAACAGAGAAAGAAAAAATCAAAGGAAAAAAAAAAAGGATAAAAGGAAGATAGCATAGTAATAGGGAAAGAAAATATCAAAGGAAAAAAAAGAAAAAAAAGAAAAAAGAAGAAGAAGAAGCTAACACGTTGGAGACTTGGAAGGTGAATTCCAACATGAGGGGTATTTTTGGAAGCTCATTGCTTCCTCTCCTAGTTTTCTCCCAATTCGGGAGAGAATTTTTTGGTGGGTCCGGGGAGAAAATACTTGACCTTCCACAATTTATTTTCCTTTCTTCCCACCAAACTAAACACATTTTAAAAAAAAATTTCCTTCCTATTTTCTCACCAAAGTTTTTCATCTACCCTATTTCACTTCCAAACAAACAAACAAACCCTTAAGTTATTCATTTAAATTTAACCACATGACTGTATTGACTAGACTAATGCAGTACAAATATTGACTGCTTGTTATCTCATCCATAGGATGTTTTGTACCATTCTTGATGGAGTGTCTCCTCACTCCATTTTATTTCCTTCTTCTACGGTCTTCCATGTTTTCCTAAAGTTTTTGAATGTGTTTGTTATGTTTTTCCACGGTCGTATTTCTCTAGAGCTAGTTTAAACATCAATTTGAATCTCCTTCACCTTCTATCCCTTTTATGACTCCAAGTTCCTTATCTTCCACGCCTATTCGTGTACCTTTCCCTAAGTTGCATCAGATGGTCCCAACTCAATTGCAAGTATATAAATGTCCATGGGCAACCGCTCCAGTGTCCCTCCATCAAGCAAGTTTCATGAAGTTATCATGGATTTTGGTCTTCACCATTGTTATTCGGATCATTTAGTTTTCCATTTACACTGATGTTGAATATATACCAGTTGTTTATGTGGATCACAAGGTAATTACTACGAATGATTTGAAGGCATCACTAGATTGAAACAATTCTTACAACAATACATTCACACAAAAGATCTTGATAAACACTGGGATGTAGTCCTGGATTTGGTGAAGAAACCAGTATTGACGACATACTAATGTGATTAAATTTGTAACTCAAGTAGATTGGATGAGGGTTGCAATAACACAGTGTTTGTGATGTACTGAAATTTTTAAATTTCATTTTGAATTAATAAAATTGTTTTTATATTAGTGAAAATCAAACGAGGTCCATCTAAGAGTCGCAGTGCATCACTGTAATTATAAAATTCTCATCAATGTGATGCAGTGGAAATTTCATCCCGTTGGGATTAGGAAATAAGGAGCACATTTGTTAACACATCTCACAACATATCCCTTTCCTTTTGTCCCTCCCTTCTTCCATACATTATTGGCTGGATAAGATAGTGTGAGCCTAGGTGGAAAGTAACCTTCCCCTCCCTCTTCCCTTCCCATCTTCTCTTGTACTAAATAGTGGAATACTTTGATTAACTTTTCCTAATCTCTCCAAATCTTTCCTACTAAATGAACAATAACAAAAGGAACAGTCATTAAACATAATGTTTCACAACCTCTTGATATGGTGATTAAATATTTTCATTGTCATAAATGAATTCAGAAGATTAGATTGGCTAGTATCTCCTTAGCTTGAGTCAAGTGATGGTTCAGTGGGAATGGTAGCCTTTGCGGTATTCTGTCTATGGTTCGAACCCACCTCCTCCTCCCCTGCTTACCTAAAATGAAGTCTCCCTAGCTTCTTCATATTTTTAAAACTAGGCTTTATTCTACAGAAATGGACCACCAGATTGAGCTTATTGGCAGTTGCATGGTGAAGCATTATTTGCTTTGCCTTTGAAACAAATTATTATCATCAACACTTATTTCTAAACACTAGGACGACATTAACCACCATACATGTTAGGTGCCACTCCATCCAACCCAAGGTAGTGAACTTTTCCATTTGAAATGGTGAGATGACTGGCCTACACTCCTATGAAGCACGAGTGCGTTTCCGGATTCGGTTGTGGGTGCGGGACTCGGCAATTTTTGAAAAAGTAGGGTGCGGGTGCGGCGATTAAAAAATTATTAAAAATATTTTTATTTATATTTTCTATATATTTTTACTATTAAAATATTCTTAAAAAATACATTACTATGCCTTGATTTACAAAACAAAGAAAGAAGAAGGCAAGAAACACAAAACAAAAAAGAAAACACAAAAGAAGCAACTAATATTCAAAATAAAATTGAGGAAGGACAGATTTAGATGTTTGGGCCTCATTCAAAGCTGATTTCAACTATTCCGGCAGGATTCAAGGCCGATTTTGGCCTGTTTCGGCAGTTTCGATCTCCGGCTAATACGACCCGATTCTGGCCGAATATGCCCGGTTCGGCATGAATCGACACGAATCCAAGCCAAGTCGGCGCGAATCTGTGAAAAAAAAAAAAAAAAAAAAAAAAAGCTTAGATGCAGCACCGACGTGCGGGCAACCGCGTCGGACGCCGCACCCCGCATCGGGCTGCGTTGGACACCGGTGCGGCACCCTCCCAGCTGCGTCCGTGCTTCATAGCTACACTCTAGAACTCTAAATGATGCCAATAACATCTCAATTCTCATCTCAAGTTTAACTCAAAGTGATAAGATTGGAGAGTTCATCTAAGTTGAATTACGTGGATGCCTAAGCAAAAAAACTTTTGAGAAGGAAAGATACTACTTGTGTGCACAATGTTTATATTCAACAATATCAACATGAAAAAGCCCTGCAAACCAGTGAAGGATATGACAGAAATTGGTCATAGCTCATAAGCTATGTTGATGAAGACAAAAGCTGGAGCCCATGGAATATATTCTTGAGAGTGGCTGTTCTTGCCCGTGTTGAAAAATGTTTGTATTGGTCTAGGGGATTTGTATTTTAATCAGAATGTTTCACATGTTTGCCAACATAACGAGGAATTTTATTGGCTGTTTAATCTGCATCTATTGTATTAAATTTAATTGTTTTGTTTGCATCTGTTTATGAATTCCTATTTATCCTTTATTCTTCACATATCAACAAATTTTATATTATCCCTTGGATGTTTGAAACCAACAAAATACATGCCATATTGTGGATATAGAAGAGAAATAAGAACATTGAAATATAGTTTTCTTATTGTTGGTTTTGTTGCTCTTGTGAACTCTTGGAACAGACCATGAAAAAAATCCAGTATATATAATATATGATGCCTCAATTAATGCAGGAAAACTTGTGGAGGAAAAGAGTGGTTCATAGACGGTTACCTTGACGTCCGAAGCAGGATTGGATGGCTGGTGTTGGTCCTCTTTTGCTTTGCTGTAACGCCCAATAACAGATTTTAAGCTGACAAAAATAGGCACCATCATTATGTTATATATTTTTAATAAAAAAATCATTAATATTTTACGCATATGGCTCTCAATTCTCTCATTGCTTATTGGTTTACAAACTTTTTTTTTTTTTTTTTTGGTGAGATACATAAAACATGGGTAATGTTTTTATTTTATTTTATTTTTGATAATACAGCATTGGTAATGTTAAAATGGAGAGACTTGTATGGTTTATCTCCTACACATCGACATTCTTAATGAGAGAGAAAAAGAAAAAAAGAAAAAAAAGAGAGTTTTTGGGGGGGGGGGGGGGGGGGGAATGGTTTGACACTATGTAATTAATGCAAATAGTTTAGTTAGTATTGTTATTAACATCAATTTGGGTACACTTTTAGTCACTCAACTATGGTGAACCGAAAAAGGGAAAAATAACATTAAAAACAAAAAAAAAACAAAAAAAAATGACAACAAAGAAGATTCTAGGTATAATGTATTTTGATTTAGCCAAATAAGTTTGGGTTAAATTTTAACCTATTTCTAGACTCTGCAAACAATGAGTGATTGTCATAGGTGTAGATAGAGTTGATAATATTGAATGTTAGATTATTATGTTTCTTATTGATAAATTACACATGCATCTAATAGGTTTTGATCTTACAAAGTAAGGAGTTGTCATTTTAGCTAGAGTTTATTTGCTTATTTCAATTTTGAAAGCAATATTTTTCTTTTTGAGTACAAGCAAAGATGTATTTGACTAAATAATGAAAAGTAAGCTTGATAAGTGCACGATGATAAAATCATTCTTTATAATAGATTAGGACGACTCTAATATCAGGAA